>JAWLRI010000180.1:715153-756739 GCA_034781795.1 Crypturellus tataupa | reverse complement strand
CTATAAATCTTATGTCAAACTTACAGTGCGGTGTTAATGAAGGCAGAGTAAATTTACTTGTTCGTGAGATTAACAATTAATGATTAAATATCCCTCCCAGATGCAACTGTAATGTAATCATTGTGTGTTTACCACTAGGTTTCAGCTCTTGGCTAACTAATGATTCTCAGGTAATTTCTCCAACGTGCCAACTTTTCCTCTATCTGGAGGAAATTATTAATAAATCCTCATGTATCTTGGGGAAGACATTCCAGATTTGCATTTTTTAGAGTGTATTATTCTTTCATTCTCCTCTCAAGGTCTTTCAGTCTTATCTAAACAAAACATCCCTGTTGTCATATCAACCGTGTAAATTTGTGCTCAAACATCCTTTTATTTTTTAACTTACTTTGTTTGTAACTCAACTTGTATCACTTCAGAACACAAATTCCTACAAAATAGCACAATATTATCCGGATACCTTTCAAAGCGACTCATTTCATCAGCTGGTCTTCAAGGAAATGGACAATTCTCCAGCCATCAGGCTTTGAATGGTTGGAAGTTTAGAAAATTTGTGAAAATTTTGGCTTTTGGTAAAGGCAAGGCGAGGTGAGTGGCCTCCCCAGTCATATCTCCAGCACTCTTGGGCTCTCCTCGACCATTCCCAAAGGGGTAGGAGAAGTAGGTTGTGCAAAACGATTGCACAGCATCTTCAAAAACCAGATCTTCAACAGCATGCATGCACCAGCCAGACCACAGAAAATATAGGGTGAGCGGAAAACAGCAAGTGAGCATTTGGGGTTTAGCCTTGATTTTCTGCAATGGACATCAGTGTAGATCCCTGAGGCGACATAGTGAAAGGTGATCCTTAATCTTTCCCATTAAATTATGTGACACCTGCTCTAATGGTAGGTCAGGAGGTTGTTAGGGCTTGACCAGGCTGATGAGATTTGAGAGCAGGAGGACTCTGCTCTCTGCCGTGGTGGAAATACAGATTTCAGGGTACTGAGAAGGAAGCAGGCAGTCAGGAGTAATGGCTTCTTTATTAATAGGACATTGGTAAAGTCAATTAACCTCTGTAAGAGACAGTGCCATCTATAGAAATGAGGCAATCACCAATTTATCTCTGCCACAGGTGTAACTCAGTGACACAAAATGCAAAAGATGAAAGGTAAAATATGATCATAGGGTATTAATTAGGTGACAGCTCACACAGGAAAACCCAGCTCTTGAAAACAGTGCTGTCAGAATGGCATATTCAGTTTGCTTATCTGGGTAGGATGAAATGCAGTCTTGACTATATAGGGCCAAGTTTTCAGAAAACATATTTTTAGCCTGCAGTCTATGGCTTGTCTGCTTGCACACTACAGATTCACCAATGGTATGAAAATGAAAAAACAAACAAACAAACCAACAAAAAACTTAGCACTGAAAATAGCATTGCAGGTCCCAATCTTGCATGACAACATATTTTGCCTAATTTCTGTAGTCAGTAAGATGTTGTATTACTGCTTATAGTAGCTGTATTAGCCAACTTTGAGGCATAAAAAGGTCTTAGAAATTTTCTTTCCTCTACAAGAAATCTATGTTTATTCTACATGTGGTAGAACTTCATTGCTCATATTCTTTCCATACAGATATGAATTGCTAACAGTGGTTCTGTAGGAAAGGACTGCCAGTCTGGGGAGTGGGCAGTGGTTCTGTTGCCCCCTACACATTTATTTTGCCAGCCCTGCTTTATCCAGAGCTCTTTATGTCACAGTACAAATAATTTGTCTTCAAAGAGGACTGTAGAATGGTTCTTGGCAGATGTGGACAATGAAAAAGTGTCCTTTAGGACATGACTGCTATTGCACATTAGCAGGGTGCTAATTATAGGAGCGCTTTGTTAATTAGAGCAATACCACTGTATCTGCTGGCTATTAGCAAAAGAAAGCACAGCCGAGCATAGTCCACCTGAGGCTACGACCGACTTGCAAAGGGAGAAGGTGGACAAAAAAGAACAAGTAGAAAGAGAACAGAGAAGGGTGAAATACTTCTTTATACACCAAGCTTCCTGAGAGATCTGCTGAAGAAATTCCCTCTTTCTATCAACCACGGGCCAATAAAACATGGGCAACAACAGAGACGTGTTGAGCGTATTAATATTTGAGTATAACTGAGGTGGGAAAGATGGGAAGGGGCAGAGTATGTACCTGGAGGGAGGTGAGCGCGCAGCCGCGTGTTGCTTCTCTGCAGTGAGTCTGGGGGCTGAGGTTCTCCAGCCAACACTCCCTACAGGAGGATCCACACTTGCCAGTTTGGTCCCATTCTGTTGTCCTCAGACACTGAGATACCAATGGGTCCAAAATGAGGTCTGTATGGAGGTGGAGGCCAAGTTGTGCAGTCTTAACATTGTTTGCTCGGCTATGTCATCTTCTTTCACATAAAAGTGTGGTGTTCACGTGAAGGCAGTGTGTAGCTGGCAGGTCTTGGTAGGTCTGCTCTGCTGTGAACTTGTCTTTAGCACAGAAGGTTGTACAGAGTGGACTGCTTCAATGGCCCCGTTGGACCAGAATGGTCTTGTCTTAATGCAGTGTATGGAGAGTTGAAGTATCAGGTCTAGCACTGGCATTGCCATGTCACTTACATCCAGCCTGTGTCAGACAGACATAACAAAGATATGCTACAGAAAAGCCAGAAATCCTGGCTCTGCTGTTGTATGTACTGGGAATATGGATGGAGCACACCACAGCTCCATTATAGCCTGCAAGACTGAATTTTGTTTTTTTAGAAGCACTGGAATTTGCTGAAAACTGTCAAGGAGCCATTCACATGCAGAGCTGGGGTAGGTAAGGACAGGCAGGTAGTTGTGGGGATAGATGAGTTTGCACCTCCCAGAACAGTTCAGAATACCCAGTTTCTGTCATTCCATGTACTTCAAATTACAGCAGTAGAATCATCTCTGTAATCAGGATAACAGGATGAAGAAGGAGAGTCACTGAGTGCCCGTAGGAAGAGTTTTGTAGCTCTGACTACCTGTAGCCCATTCGGCTTTCCTGACCAAAAGTCTCCATCAACTCTTCCAGGCTTGGCACGAAGATTTGTACATAACTTGAACCCCAGCCAACACCACAGCACCTTGCAAAACATTGAAAACTCAACTACTAATTTAGAATTGTTCCAGCAGAAAATTAGATTTAGTTCAGATTTGTTCCCCGACTATGTACTATGTGGTCCTGGCCAAGACCAAGGTTGATGACAGGGACTGGCTCATGAGATCTGGGACTGTTTCAAGACACAGCTCTTTTGGCTAGTAGATAAGAGGAAGATTAATATGATAATGGATATATCCTTAAATTTGCTTCCCAGAACTGGGTTTTGGATATATTCCAGCATCCTGGATATTCTCCAGGTGACTAAAGGTTGGTTCTCCTGCTGGAACCAAATTGCTCTGTCAGCTAGGTGGGAGAACAGGTTGCTTCCAGGGATAGAGGTTGGGTACAGCAACCCGAGGGACCTAGCAGCATGAGGGAAGACAAAATTTTAAAGCAGCAAAACACAGTGAAGTGCATAAATATTTTGTCCTTGTCTTTTAGAAAACTGAAAAATATCAAGTTGTTAGAAACCGAAATGTTTCTCTTCCTACCTCTCCTTCACCCAAGTATCTCTTTCTTTTTTCTTCTCCCTGCTATTTTTCATCCTTTCAGCCTTCTCCCTTTGTTTTCCCCTTCTTTTTATGGAGGAGCATAAGGGAGATGTTCAGCGAAATTAGCAAATGCATCAAGAGCTGCATGCGCTTTATAGATGTTATCATAAAGACACTATTGTTGCGACAGAGCGCTGGAGAGATGAAAAGCAAGAGTGTCGTTTCAGCATCTTCCATAGCATGAGTCAGAGAGATTGATAGTTATCCTCTTACAATTAGAATTTTTATCAGCATTGCCGGTGGCCCTTGGCGTGCTGTGAATGGATGCCATTTTCTTAGAGTGTTTAGTCTTTCGTAGTGCTTTAGAGAAAGTAAAGATGAGCTGGATTCACTCACCGTATTATCCTGAAGGGAAAATTGTGTTTTATGCTGCCTCAGGCTGAGCTTTCAAGCTCCAAACACCAGGCATAAAGCGAGATAGATATTTATGTGGAGCAAAGCTCAGCGGAGCTCGCAGGGCCACAGTGCTCCTTAGCATGAGCTGGTGGGTGGACCCCATGTGAGCTGCCCTTATCTGCTTTTTTTTCAGGGACACAAACCCCAGACTGACTTAAGCAATGTTAAAATTCCCGTGTCACTCTTTTTTAGACACTCTGCTTTTAGACCACTCCATGAAAATTCTGCTATCACAGAGGACCATTCCGCTTTTACCTTTCGATAATATTTACATCACTGAACCAGGGATAGCCTAAAGCCTCTGCTGGAGCCAAGGAGCAGACTGGAAAATATTTTGGCTCTAAGAAGCTTTATGGTCTTCAAAATCCCATTCCTGAAAAATACAAGAGGGGGCTTGGGATGCCTTCATGTCCTCCCAGGGCGCTTCTGTGTGTCGCACTGTCTTTTCTTGGCAGCAGACACGCTGGCCTGAGGAACACTATGGGGCCTGCTCTAAGACTGCCTAGAAATGAGCCCCAGGGACAAGCCCTTTTTGGCAAGTTGGGTGTTTCCATGCTCTTTCAAAATACTGGAAGCTTTTGAGCACCAGCTGGAAATACGGCTCTGAGTATATTATTAGCATTTCAGCTGCTTTGAAATTACTAACAAGCAGAAATTCAGCACCCGTGGTGGTATCCGTGCTGCAACTTTATCAGGGGGGCCCTCGGGGTGCACCTAGGATCTGTTTGCCTGTCCCGCTGCCAAGAGCCTTCTGAAGATCTAGCCCCAGTGCCCACGCCTATGTGGAGAGTAGGAGGCAGCCTTCTAAATCAAGTAGTCCCTTGTGAGCATCGTGCCCGGATGATCTACCCGCACATGTATCCTCATGGCTCCGTAACGGGGGGCTGCTGCCCTTCCAGGGCTCAATGTGAAGCCGTGGTCACAATCATCAACCACTTGTGTGATGAGCTGAGCCCCATGAAGGAAGGAGCCCTCAGGTGCCTGCTGCCTCCCTGGGGAGAAGGGATGCTGCAGGGAAAAATAAACGTTCCCTGGTGATGCCACCTGCTTGAGTTCCTCCAAAGCAGCCGCTAAGCGAGCTGGAGCGGAGTATGCAGACCAGCCACTTGTAATTCAAAGCAGGCCTGGATTTTTCTTTAAAAACCCATAATATGCAGGTTTATTTTCTGCAACTCTTTCAGGCCGGTTACCCCAACTGTTGGCAAACTGCTAGGTTTGGGTTGCCATGGATACGCTCTGCACTGATTCACATGAAATACATCATTGCATTATCCCCAGAGTGGTGAAAGCCTTTCACAGCTGATAATTTTTAAGGGAATGATTCATCGTTAAATATATCATGGCAGTTCTGCATTGTTTGCTCTTCCTGGGAAGCAGAATCTGGAAATGAGGCAGCTCTTGGGATGGTCCTGAAGTCAAGACCAAGGCTGTGAGCAAGACGCCCGCAGCAGCGAGCAGTGACACTTAGATGTGCTCTCCCTCCCTCTCGTTGAAGTGAACTTTGTAGCTGCCTCCGATGAATGTTTCTCTTCCCTTTCTATGGCAATCTGTGCTGGTACCTTCTGCATCCAGTGGAGAGGAGGATCCAGGCAGATGTGGTTTTGAGGCACCAGACTGTGCTTTGGGCTTTGAGCAGCTCTCTGGTCAGATGGTTGGCTTTGTGGGCAGAAATGTTTAGAAGAGGCAAATATTTTCCTTCAGGAAAAAATATGTAGTTTGAACATAGAGGTCACCAAAAACCCCTATTACCAGTGAAAGAAGGAAGTAAACACCCAGCTGAAATATGCAGAGTTGACCTAAATGTTCTATGACGTAGAGGGGAGCTCTGTGCTCTTATCTTATGCCCTGCAAGGCAGGGATGGTGCAGGCTCTCTTTGAGGGCTTATGTTTCCCTTCAGTCTCCCGGTGAACAAGTGGCCTCTCACAGGCTGTTCTGGATGAGCACAGGGATGATTGTGGAGCCAGAGGCTGCTCAGGAGAAGGTGGGGTCTGGAGCCACATATTCAGCATTTTTCCTGGTAGTTTCTTTATATCTAAGGACAGAAAGATAACTCCCAGCATGTCCACTGCTTGCTGTATACCTGGGTATGTGTTGAGAGGCAATTTTGGCCTCTTCTGGCTGGATGCACGCACAGAGCTCAGTGAGAGGTCAGGAAGTCAGAGTCATTTGAATTTTAGCTGTGATCACAGGAAAATGCCTCAAGACCCAGACCCTCTTCTCATCCAAGATCAAATGACAGATCTGCAAATATATGCAAGTGCTTTTGCAGACTGGGCTTGCAATGCTGCAGAGGACACACTCACCAGCTAAAAAGGAGAAATAATTTCCAGGTTCTTACATGATTTTGAAGCCTACATCCATTTTTCAGGCTCCTTGCCCTAGAGTTTAATAGCTAATTAGGTACCTAGGAGTTTTGATGGTTTTATAGTTGGATTTCAGGCATAGGATAGAAAGAAGGGTAAGACACACTTTAGAAAAGGGGTTACATCTTCTGGTGTCACCTTAGATCTGGGAGACATTGTTTCCCATGTGTCATGCCTCGAGCTGGGGAAAAAACTGTCATAGAAAGAAATACTACCCTCACTGCTCTGGTTTCAAAATGGTGTTTTGAGAGAATTTACCAAGAACAGACTAACTTTCTTTTATGTATGAAATGGGTTCTCATCAAACAACTGCCTGCACTTAGAAAGTAACCCAAAACCAACTGAAATGAACAAAAAATGGGCTGTGTGTTCTTGACTCCAGGCCAAAATAATTCTCAGTTATTCCCAAGACAAACCTGTTTCCTCTGTCCCTAAAAGCCAAGGCCGTACATTTCATGCATAATTAAAGCAAGATTTTAGCATACATCAGAGTCTAGGGCTGTGCAAGGCACAAATGGAGCTTTCCAACAAGACTTTTGATTACCAGTCATTTTAAGTGGAGAAAATAATGGCACTTTAGAGTTTTCCAAGCCCTGAGAGAGGATTTCTGCCGTGACTGGCAGTTCCCAGCATATTGGGGCTCCATTCAGATTATCAGCCTTACTCCAAGAGCTGGGAACATCAGAGGGGAGGGATGTTTCTGGCAGATCCTCTGTAACGGGCAGTGGTGGAGCTGCCGCGATGGCCTCTGCTCGGTGCCGCTGCCCCATGCAGGCGCTGCTCACCTCGCCTCCGGCGAACGAGCACGCAAGACAAGTATTTTTGTAGCTCTAATACCCAGTGAGTTTTCAATCCTTTAATCCCTGTTTCTCTGCTTCTTTGAGAGCAGCCTTTAGTGGATGAGGGAAGAGAAGAGCAGAGTTTCCATTTGTGCTGCACTAACACTGCTGCTAGACCTTGTTCCTGGGGAAGGCACTGGCTTTTCCTGGGAAGCTTCGAAAGGGCTGGTTCTGCTGTCGCTGGGATCGGTGATGGTTATCGTCATTACAGTGACAGGAGGTAGAAAATTTACTCCTTTGTGCATCCCAGTGACACCCCCCTACTAGGGTGCATCAGGGCTCAGAGACAAGTTTAGGCTACTGTGACTAGGGCCGTCCCATGGTTTGGGAGAGAAGCTCTTCGGCCATGGAGATTTCCTCCAGGAATCCTGTATTTTGTGAGCCCTCCTGCAGGGAAGAGCACACCAAAGTGTCCTTTGGTTTTGTGTCCTCGGGAAAAGAGACAGAGGCTCTGGAGAGAGGCCTGAATTTTTGCCAGACTCGCTGCATTTTCCCCCAAGCCTGAAAACCACAGGAACTCAATGACAATCAGACAAGCAAGGTTGAAAACCTAGAGTCCTGGGAAGGCGGAAGGAAGGTGTCAGACTGATGCTACTTCTCCATGTCCTTGTCTTTGGAGTTCGGGTTCATTTAAAACGTCCCTTGGACTGGGGGAGGAGTAATTTCGGGTAATATCTATCCTTATTAGCCAAGTGAATTATCCAACCTTGTGCCCAAGGTTAAGAGACAGCGATTAGTATTGTCTGTCTAGGCAGGTACGTTTGCTTGACAGTCGCCAGGCTTGCAATAGCAGCGTGCATGTGTGAATGCTCCTCCAAGCAAGAGGGTGATTAATTGCATGTCAGCGCTCCCCCAGGCTGGGTTAGTCCTGCGCTTCATGCGGCTCCCCCTCCCTCCCCACCAGCCCACCCGCTACCACCAGCTTTTCATCGTATCACAGGTAGCCCTCTCCTCGATCCGGGCTGATCCCAATCCCTATTAAGGGTTTGCTTCAGATAAGAGCATTGAGAAAACATGATCTCCTTTCCCCTTTCTTGCTTCCACTCAATGACACAGTCCCCTTCCCAGCAAGACCGGTCAGGCTCTAAATCCAAATCCACTTGCTGCACTCGGAGCACTTGCTGTGCTGACTGCATCCACCACCCTTCCACTCTCCTGCATAATCCTCTGTGCCCTCCAGCCCCAGGACGGGGCTCCTACCCCGGCGGCAGAGCTCGATCTGCCCCGGGGCTGCAGCCTCAGCGTCTGCAGGGCAAAGAGGCTCTGCGGGTCCTTCGTGGAGCCCAGGTACATGGGGACTCGCCCCAGGGCTCCGTGGAGTGGGGAGCTGCTCTCTAGGTACATGTTTTCCTTCAGGGTTGGATGAAGAGCCATGGCTACGCTCAGCCCTAGTCTCTGCAGAAGAGGATCGGGCCCATTTTTACAGCAAGGGACCCTTATAGATCTCCTGCCAAGGTGATCGATGGAAACAGGCGAGGAGAATTGGAAGCAAATGATTAAATGTTGCAAGAGACAAATCTACAGAGTGGAGACTCCCAGTAGATGAGGTTCTTGGCCCCTTCACCTCCCTCGGTCCTCTGTGATTAAGAACTGAAGCTACATGAATTTAGGTGGGTCTCCACTTGACATAGATCCATATTATTAATGCTCCTACTCCAGTCTAATTCCCATCTCAACTCAGTGAGGCTGTGAAGTGCTGGGGTGTGTTAGGCCTAATCATCCCCGTATTAATAATTGATTTATAGAAGGAACATTGATATACACAGTGCTTAGAATAAAAGCCATCCTTGAGAAAGGGGGGAAGGGAGAAACAAGAATGGAAAAAGTGGATTTCCTTCTCTTGTACAGAGCTGTTTAGCATAATGGATTTCAAAGGCCTTTCAAAAACTTCCATAAGCTGGTAACAAAAAAGTAGGTCACAATTAAGCTCTCATTTTCGAAAGGAAGCTGTTTGGAATGATACACAATGTTTGTAATTATATTGAGGATTGACTGAGCCACAGGGCTGTTCAATAGGAAAGACTCTGAAGATGTTGTTTGCTTTTTAAGGGCTGTGTTTGCTGCTTTGCACACAGTGCACCCTGGTAGGGGCCAGGGAAGCTGCCCTCACCCCTTCTCCATCTGGCACTTCCCACATACTGCCAGGCAGGAGCTCTGCAGAGGGGTGAGCAGGGAGTTCACACTAATCCACTCAGCCCTTGTTATTCAACATATCTACTCGCTCCCTGGCCTCTCCATAAAAACTGCAGGTTAATAGGAACTGATCAGAGCCAGCTGTAATAGGGATTTACCTGAAATGGGCTGCAAAAAAATCAGATAGAGACCATCCCTTCATTTCACATGGAGCATCAATAAACCCCAGGGCATTTTCTTGGAAGCAAAAATTTTCAGTAGGCCATCACCACTTTACAGAATCCCAACCTAAAACCGTGTCCCAGAGGCAGAATGTGCTGTTGGATTCACCTATGGAGGGCTTTTCTAAATAGGGACTTCAGCAGACAAAGTCAATATGAAATAAATACCTTAATGACCAAATAAGCCCTGCATAGTCCTCCCTCAGAGTAATATTAAAGATTTAGTCACCTGCAGCTCATGACTCAAGGGACATTTATCTCCTCTCCCATGCAGGAGAGTGAATGGGACTTAAACAGGAAAGTGCAGTATCTGTGGAAGGAGCAGACGGAGAAGAGCCATCCGTGGGGGTCAGAGTAGCATCATGTCCAACCACGGCCTCCTAAAGTGCTGGCCAAACGTGTCTGAAAAAAACATCACCAAGGCAATCCTGTGCATGCTTTTTTATTTATTTATTTATTTATTTTTCCTGTGGAGCTGTTTTGAGTGGCGTATCTTTTTTGGTCCTGATTCCTTTCGTTATTTATACTTGTGATTTAACGCAATGCACACAGCTGTCAAAGCACATCTGCAGAGCGGGGAAAAGGCTTAGTGTCAAAGGGGTGGCAATCCACTGACTTCAACAGGGCTCTGCTGGTTGACGCTTCTCTAATAATAAGCAGTAGATCTCAGTATTCCACCCACTCACCCTGGTGTAGGAATTCCTCTATACTGCGAAGCCCATGGGAGGGAGGAATTTTTAGAGCCATCATTCCATGGGATTGCATGATTTTTTCCCCAGGCCTAAATTGCAAGTCAAGATCTTTGTCAAAGACAGCAGTTTAGCATGTGCAGGAGGGGAATTTTCTTGAAGTAACAGTGCATAAGCGGCTACCTTTAAACCAGTTCAGCGCTGTTGACGGGTTTTCACATCTCCTCTGGATTTGCTTTGCCCAGGCCCTCTGTGAAATCTGGTACTGCATGGCAGGTAGAGTGTGAACTGTCTCCTCAGGGCATGGCAAATAAGAAACACAAACACAGGACTATGAAATGCTCCATCATGCTGCACTCACAGGAGAGGAAGGGTAGAAATGCCACATATCAGCAAGACATCACTGCCAGCCCAGGCAAGGTCAGCACGGGGAAGGTCTTGTTTGCAGACACCGTCAAAGGGCTCCATACAGGTGCCCCACAAGCCAGGCCCTCCATAACCAAAGTCTTCTGGTGCCTCCTCCTGTGCCCCAAATTCCTTGTACAACCTCTGTGCATGTGGGGAGAAGTGGAGAGGAAGTCTTCACTTCTGAAGGCACAGCCTTGAACATAGACCCTGCATGGTCCAGTGATACCTGTTTTTAATGCTGGCATGTTAAATAGTATCACCTGATCTGTAAATTAGACTGTTCATTGAGTATTTGTATTGCTCCTGATGTCTGCATTTTTCTGGATGTAGGTGAACAGCAGATTTCAGGGGTCAGAACAGAGGTGCAATAAAGAGCTCAGCACTTACATTTGTATATAAACAAAACCATTCTGTGGTTCTACCTCATTGAAAGGACCTAAGGGAATCCCTCAATTAGGACAATTGCTGGTAGAGTTATAGTACCCCAGATTCTCTTTTTGCAATCATTAACATCATATTTGTGATTTACAAAGTGAGGCCATAGGTCAGTTAGTTTGTGCTTGAGCATAAGATGCGTTAGTTATTGAATTCTCTAATGTGCTCCTGCCCTTCGTCGGCAGATTCAGTAAGTGGCATTTTGACCTGTTTGACCTGAAGCATCTTGCTGCAGACTAGAAATGTTACTGGGTGACTCAAGCAGAGCTCTGAAGCACTTTCAAACTTGCAGTACAATAACATGCTTCAGAAGTGGAGGTGAATTGCAGTGTTTATTGGCTCCCCCCTATTTTGGATGCAGGAATTATAAAACTCTGGAAAACAGAGGAGAATTCTCTCTGCCTGTCCCAGCTCGGGCTCCCACGGACCCCTGTCATCCTGCACTGGGTCCTGTAGATTTGTACTACAGGACCCAGTGCAGTTTGCACTACTTTTCTGAAGTCTGTAGTTACCTATGTGAGAATTAATATATAGATTGGAGAAAATAGAGGCAGTTTACAAAGAAACAGGAATCAAGTCTTTTCTGGATCTGAATTCACGGAGACATACTGTGTTTGATGAGTTTAAGGCTGTTAGTCTTCGATCCACTTTCGGAATGATTTTTCAGTCCAGAACAATTTTCGTTTTCTATGGTAACACAGCTTTTCTTAAGATCATGGTTGGAACTAAATTTTTCAATATTCTCAAAATGGAACATAATCTATTTGAAACACTATATTTTCAAAAATGTCCTTCAAGAAACATCAAAATACCTATGGGAAAAAACCTGCATCTTGGCAAGCTCTTCGCCTACTTTGTAGTAGATTGGTTAATAGCAAAGACCTTAAATATATATCTGAAATCCTCAACTCAGTTCATTGCACACCAGAAAATTACATATAATGACACAGAGTTATTGTATGGAGTGACCCTCAGTCATATTGTCTAAGCTGCTTATTGCAACAGAAATAAGATGTATATAGTAATCTTCTTATACTTACTGAGAAACCTAAACAAGGCCAGTACTGCGATGGGGTCACTTATCTCTGGCTATAATAAGGTTACTATACAAGGAGATTCTCATGTTGTAAAAAAACATCCTGGAGATTTCACATTTAAGTCAATGTAATTATTTCTCCTTTAAATAAGCAAATGTAGAAAATCTCTTTAGCTGGTTCAAGAGTGAATAACCTCCTTCTGGAAAAGAAAAGCATCGAGAGGGCCATCCTCACTGCACATAGGAGCCTGCCTTATGCCATCAGGCTGACAGTTTGCTCCTTCATCCTTAAATAAGTTGTGTAGAATTAGTTGTCCTCTGCAGTAGGGAATGATGGTGCTGTTAAAATTTACTGGCACAAATCTTGTGATGCTGGATTCATGGCAGAATGTTGATTTTCAGTAAAATGCACAAAGGCGAAGGTAGGAATCAGCACCTTTCGCTAGCATCCAAATAGCAAAGAATTTTTTCGCAAAGAAAAAGAAAATTCAGTGAAAAAACCTCTGTTTGCCCCTGGGGAAAAACTCCTAGTTACACTAGTAATTCTCAAAGCCAGGTCTACAGAAGCTCTGCTTTGTGGAACAATTTGGGAACTGCTCCTTGGAGAGAAATGGTCAGCAAGGGACGTACTCTCTTACAGTACTCTGAATGGCAAAAAAATGGGGACATCGATTTGCAATAAGAAAGTTTATTTTCAAGTTTATTTTCACTTTTGTAAGTGTACCCTTGCCTTCAGCACAGGAGTTTTTGAGACACTGCAATGCCAGCTAAGTGAGAGAATGAAGAGTTGGGAGCTTTTTTCATCACAGAACCAGGGCAGCATTGGCCTGTTGGCCTCTCGGCCCCATCTGGCACTGACAGAGATTTGCGTTGGCACCGGTGACAGCGAAGTACAAAATGTTTTTTAAAAATAAATCTGGAAGCAGTCCCCGGCCAAGTTTGCCAGCACTGGATGTGATGGTCACGGAAACAGTCACGCAAACAGAGAGCAAGGACGAGGGAGAGACGTCACAATGATCCCGGTGACAGGAGGATTTTATAGCAGAAGAACAAAACGGAGCTTGAGCAGTGAGTACTTCAGATAAACCCAAGGCTGTGCTAAATACTTGCAGCTGTTATTCAGCAGTTTTTTAAGGAAAAGGCCCTGAAACAAGGCTTAAAAGATGAGGAAGGGCCTTTGATGTGTTTTCTTCCTTGTTTGATTGCGTGTTGTGAAGGGGAGAGATTTCTCCCTGGTTTTGGTTGATACCAGGCCTAGTGCTGCCAAAGCTGAATTGCAAAGCAGCTCTCGAAGTAATTGCCAGGGACATTAAGCTTATTAAGCACGTGTCTGGAGACCGTGGCTGTGCAAGGGAGGCTAGAGAAACCTGAGCCCAGAAGCGTCTGTGTTTGGGTGTTGATTTGTCACCTGAGCCGGTGGGGGACCTCCAGTTGCTGGAAAGGCCTAATACAAAATTGTTCCTCATTAGAGTTTAAAAATATGGGATTGCCAAGACACAGATGGCATCTTCACCTCAGGACGTAGCAGTATTGGCAGCAGGCAGAGCGGTATTTCTGCACTTTCCTGTTCTGAATTGCTTTCCGAGGGTGTGCAGTTTGATAACGCGCAAGCACGTGCCCACAAAACCTCCCCAACATCCATCTCGCATCTCCATCATCTATTCAAGATGAGTGCTCTGGGAAAAGCCAGGTTTTCCATCACAGAGTGTTAGCAACCCCTTTGCTTCTCCCAGCCCCTTCTGTCCTGCCTCAGGATCTTCACAGAAGGTGGTGGATAACTGCAAATGGAAAGGAGAAATGTGGAGGCCTCAGATGTCCCCATCTTTATTGATGTATTTAAGAGATGACACATGAAACAACTGGGAGGTTCCATCATGCACATGCCAGATCAGGCTCCACAAGAAAGAGGAGCCCTCGCCCGTGCCTGTGCTTACAGTTTGTCGCTCGCTGCAGTGGATGCTCCTCTGCTCACTGCTCATTCATGAGAGTCAAAAGTGGCACTTGGGAAACGTGCCAAATCTTTTAGGAAAATTAGCTCTTAGACTGCTGACCAGTTTTAGAGCAGATGTGGGGACAGGACAGACATATGATATACAGTACTGCGAGCTGCACGCGGGCAAGGAGCTGTCAGGGATGATATGGTGCCGCATCTGCTCTGTGCCCGCTCTGTGCCGTCTTGCAAGCTCTCCAGCGAAGCCCACGCCGCAGATGTTGGTTTCTTTCCAGTGGCGTGGTGATGAATAGCTATTGTGCTCTGAAGTAAAAAAATAACCAAAAAGAAAAGAGAAAACACATCTATGCAGTCCTCTGCCCTTTGGCAGATAACTTGAGCTCTTCTTCACCTGGTTAACCCGGGAGATTCATTTTGTAAGCAGGGTGTCACTTCTCATTTACCTAAAAGCTCGCAACGCTCCTAGCGCTTGCAGATCCTGCTGCTGTCATGGCAACGAGGTTATTTATGCATAATAGATAGCTGCTTCTCCTTTTTTTCCATGTTGCTAAGTAGAGATAGGGTCAGGGGGGCAATCAAACGGAGCGGGGAACTCCCAGCCTCATGCAAACATTAACAAGCCTCACGGAGCCACGTCCCACCGCCAGGGAATATTCCCCAAACCACGTGCAGGCGGGGAAGCTGCAGCGCAGAGCGGGGTTTGCCAAAGGACAAGGTCGGACCTCAGGGCATGGCGGAGGCAGTAATGAAGTTTCAGTGTTGCGTCCCCGTGAGAGCGTGTGCGCGGTCGTGTCCGGAACAAGGGATGCGCTTCTCCACCCCTGCTCGGATAAGTTCCACTCCAGCAGCTGATTTGCAGGGAGCAGAGCGAGGGCATTTTGCCCCAGACAACCTCAAAGGGAGTCCCGGTGGAGAAGGGCAGCCACATATTCCCTCAGCCCCTCCTTTGACCCCATATAGCTGTATTATAACCACATTATAAGGGAAGAAAATGCTCTTTGCTCCCTCGTTGACCTTCGTCAAGCCCTTTAACTGACCTTAGGCCAGCGCAACAACCAACAGCAGAGAAGGGGAGGAAATAGAGCTAAATGATGCCGACATCCTTTTCAGAAATGTGCTGATCCCCACGCAGAGCAAACCCTGCTGCTGATCACACTGGCATTTCCCTCCATTCACCCAACCTGCTGCTTAAGTCCCTTTGTAATGTTTGCTCGATCAATACTGCAGCTCAGTTATTTAATAGCTGGGCTAGTAAAGAAACTTAACATCCCCCTCATCAAATCCAAGCTAAAGAGGAAGGTTCTGCAGCTAAAATTTCAATTTAGTTAAGTTCCCCCTTAAATTGTTCCTGGGTTCTGTCTGTTTTCCATGGCAACCAGCAAGGACCAGAGGTCAGAGAAAGAGTTATTTCCTTTAAATTAAATCAATCTCTGTTAGCGTCAGCGCGCTTTGAATGTAAAGGATTTTCCATGAGAAGGGCCCCTTCCTGGAGGACAGGCAGAGCACATTTCCAGCAAACCTCCCTCTGCGGAGCCGGGTGGTTTCCTCGCGCTGGAGGAGCTGCTCCTTGGCAGTGAAATCAATGCGATTTACACCTAGTATTGAGTCCAAAGAGTGGAGGAGCCCTGCGCAGCGAGAGGCGAGATCCCCGATCCCATAAGGACAAGAATGGCACCTGGGTCTCGTCCTTCTTGTCCCAGGGGTGCTGGGTGCGCACTGAGCACCGCAGCTTCATACAACATCGGGACTTCGGTGCCAGCATTTGGGGGATTTTGCCCCCAGGAGTCACTGGTCCTGGTGCGAGGATGATGGAATTCCAGGGGTTGGTTCAGAACCACTTAAAATCAGTGCTCGGAGTCGCTCGACACTGAGCAGGGCAAGAAGATAAAATCGCTGCCTGCAGTTGCAGTCACGGAGCAGCCGGCAGCTGGGAGCACCGTCCCGGGGAGAAGGAAGGCACGTGAAGGAATAACAATACTCTGCTCTTATGTAACTCTTGCCTAAAATACCTCAAAGTGGGCTTGCAGATAAATAATTAAAGGTAATACAGAATTAGCTGTCATTTTATACGTCAGAAATGAAAATGCTCAGTTCCTTCTGGGATGGTTAGGTATCAAAATCACCCAGGCTGTGAGCGGAGATGAGGCCACGTGCTGTCTGGCCAGCAGAGCATACGAGATGCGTGCCCGTCCATTGCAGCTTCTCAATATTTAGGTCAAAAATTATTTACCGACAAAAATCCCCTGGTAATTCAGAACTATGAATAACTGAGAAATTTCCAATTCACCCACAGGCAGTTTGCAAAGGCGGGAAGGGGGTAGAGGAGAAGCACATAAATTATTTGTGAATTAATCACTCTGCTGCTCTCTGAAGTCAATGGGCTACTTGCATAAATAAGACTATTCATGGAGAAGACCACGTCCTTCCTTCGAGAATGGGAAATTCATTAGCTGAAAGCACTGATTACGAATCAAAAGGATGGGGAGGGGAGAAAATCAAGTCATAATTAGTCACTTAAATTGTATCAAGTAGAAAGCAACTGATTTTAAACCAGTCCAAACAAAGGGGAAATGATTCTCTCTGATTAAGTCGGTCTCTCTTGCCCTTTTAAAGATTTATAAAGTAATGTCAATAAATTATGGCTCTTGGGACTTAACCTATAAAAACTGAATAGAAATGCAGTATAATACAATAGCAAACAAGTAAATTAGACACAGTGGAACAGAAATTAAATGCATATTTATTAGGTAGATATGAGTCTCATGTCACCCAAATATTGACCACCTGTGTGTAGCCTAAACTCTGCCACATTGTTACTGGTACTCTCTGGCTGCTCATCTAATGCTGAAATTGGGCCAATTTTGATCGCCAATAAGCTTAATTACACTGTTAAAGGACTTCTTGTAAAACTAAGTTGTCTGAATTAATTATGACGCTGGTGAATTATGTAGCATACACATAAAGACCCATTTGGAGTTTCCCTTCTTTTATTTTCCTGCACATTGTTTGAATTTACTGAAATACGTTTTACAGCTGCTATGAACCTGATGCTGCAGGGAAAGGGATAGTTAGTAGTTTATGGGTCTATTTTTCCAAAGCAAAGTGTTCAAAGAAGATAAAGGCAAAACAAACGGTGTTTGCTACTAAATGGTTTGTTCCAGCCTACTGTACATGCAGTGCCAATTGCAGTGATGGTGGTGGTGACAGCGGTGTCACCATCACTGTTGTTACTAAAGAAGGGTCAGTGATGTGCACAGGGCTCCAACAGACACATTCACCAAACTGCATCCTGGTGAGGTTCTTGGTGACACAAAAGCAGGATGTACCAGGAAACTCTGAAAGGGCTGGCTCTATTTGAAGTAGAAAATACTGAATCTCTTCCAGGTTAGCAAAAACTAGAAGAGTTACGAGCTAGCAAAGTTGACAAGGCCTTGCAGTAAGACTCACCGTTAGCCAGGATTTCCCGGCATCTTGTATTAAAGAAAATGCATTTTCTTTTGCAAGTGGCTGAACCCTTCTCATCAGCTGCTCCTGAAGAGATGTCTCAGTTGGGGTCCCACTGAAATCTCGGCAGCTTGCGCACATTGGGGCTCTTTGCTGATGGCTGCCGGGGTGCTTAGCACATGCTCCCGGGATGGGAACCGCATCGTGACGTTGTGGGACTGCGGGACGGGAGGTGCCGTGGTCGCGCCGGGAGGGACTGTCCCGGGATCTGTCAGCCCTGCTTTGCTCTGGCCATCAAACACTCTCCGACAGGACCAGCGGCTGGACTGGCACCTTCTGGACACAAAGGGCTCTGCCTGCCCGAGCAGACTTCCCCTGTCATCCAGGCTGCTCTGCTCTATTTTTGGTCCCAATAAATCTCATGGAGATATCACCTTTGTCACATCCTATTCCCCAGCCCCCTAATTCTGTAGACGTCTCCGTTCCAAATGTAATTGCTCTTCATCCTTTTTTTTTTTTTTTCTGCTGTCTGGAGCCATAGCTCATCATCCTACACTTCTCATTATATTAATTAAACCAGGGCAAAATCAAGGGCCTATTTTATAACCTGACATTACCCTATACAATTTTTTAGCTCCAAAGATGTGAACTAGCGCTGAGCCGTCTTCCTTGGAGGGAATCAGACCCTTTGTTCCCTCTTTGAGTAACGCTGCTGCCTGAGTAGGGCCAGGTTAAAAGCGAGGCAGAGCACTCCAGTGTGTCCCACCACATTCCACCACGACCACTAAAGCCGTCTTCTGAACCCATTAACCCTCCCCACCCTGCTACCCTCTGAGCGAAATACTATTTTAAGTGATACAGCACCTGGATATTGTTAAAGGGAATAGGACTGGCATGTTCTAGGTCCACACAGTCTCATATTCTTAGCAGAAGTTTGCTGTTGACTTGTTAATGTTATTTTCTGGATAAAAGTCGTTTAGTTTTTCCATACAGGAGCCTGATTTTTTTTGGACTGCTCCTTTCAAGGGTCTAAATTCAGGGAGATTCACTTGGGAAAAAAAGGTGATAAACGAGATTAAACAATTATTTTAGGCACCTGTGACTCTGTGTATACATGGGCTAGTCCCTCCTAGTTTTGCATGTGTAGATGCTGATGAAATGAATTGTGTTATTCATTTTTTTCTCAGGAGAATTATCTGCTTTTTAATTAAGCGGTATTTGTAAAGTAACTAGAAACACATGCAGCTACAAGCTACATCAGTAGGGAAATTACCCTTTCCTTTGTACAGCAATAATTAATCTTATGCTGTGTTTGGCCTTGGCATGTCTCAAGAAATGTTATGGAAGAAAGGAGATAGTCCCTCTACCACATCTGTTTTTCAGAGATACATGAGATTTACTCAGCCCCAAAGCGCCCACCAGAGCATCCCAGGAGAGAGGCTCTTCTCTCTCTCTCCATCTCAACCCAAATTCATTTTCCGCATCGTAAGCAGTGACATTTTCTGGCAACCAAACAGCCAAGGGAACTACCCAGTCCTTGAGAGAACTGAGACATGAAAATACCTCGTTCAGAGAGTTCATAGCTTTGCTGTCCTCGTGGTGGTTGCTTCTGTGTCCCAGTTTCACATCTCATTTTGGAGCTATGTGTATGACCTGGCTGCAGTGTACCAGAGCACTGGAGGGAAATTGCCCCCTCTGCCGCTGTCAGGCTGCTCCCTGGCTCTCTGGCACAGTCCCCTCCTGGGCCCTGTCCTTATTTTCGCCCCATTTCATCACCTGAAGTTTATAAATCCACTTGGGGAGCAACTTGGATTAGGGAAGTTGAGAGCAGGTTCCGAGTGGGAACTCCAGGGAGGGAGAGAGGTTGGGAGCTTCAGTCCAGGGCTTGCAGGGAATTAGACATGAGTCACCAAGCACCTTCCCCTAATGAGCTTGGAAAGTGGAGCACCATCTGGCCTCACCTCCAGCGTGGCCATTATGTGAGTGTCCTGCACCTGCACGCTCACCGTATACCCGGGGACTGCGCTCCGTAAGAGGCTTACATCTCCTCTCCTAAAGCAGCCCCTCCTCTACTGCTCAATATTATACGTCCTTGGTGTTTCCTGCTTCGGTAAAGGCAACTGAAAGAGCAGGAGCATCGATACTAGGGAGAAACATCGTAGTTCTCGTGGCAAGACTCAGCTGTGAGCGAGGAGAGGGCTTGCAGACAGGCTGTAGTTGATGTGTTGGTGTAGTTGATGTGTTGGTGTGGTTGATCTGTTGGTGTTGTTGGTGTGTTGGTGTGGTTGATGTATTGGTGTGGTTGAGGTATGGATGTGGCTGATGTGTTAGTGTGGTTGGCGTGTTGGTGTGGTTGGTGTGTTGGTGTGGTTGGTGTGATGAGCCTGTACCTGCTTGCAGCAAAGCTGGGGTGTAGGTGGAGGCCAGGGCCAGTGAACCTGCTTGCAGTGACATTATATCCTAAAAATCTCACTTAAAGGAGAGGTTAGTTCCAGGAGCAAACAGCTAATGGCTCTATTTTTCCAGAGAAATGAGAAATTCGGGCAGTATTTGACATTATTTCGTTTCAAAAGACTGCCAGAAAAAATTTCCTTTTTTATTCTAAAGCAAAAATACATTTTTAAAACATATTGTCCCCCCTGCTGCCTGGCCACTGCAAGACACTCAGCAACATTAGCAACGCTGATGGCTGCTAAATGGCCTTCTTTCCAACAATAATGAGCTGCATTTAATAATGAATTAAACATCATTAACTGGGGAAGGGTTTTGTGAATGCTTCTTTAATATCATTGTGCAGCAATTACCACTGCAGTGAATAGCTCGGCTCTGTCCAGCTGCAGCATTTGTCACTATTCGGAGCAAGAGCAGAATCACTCTGGTCCAGGAGGGCTAATAACATTAAGTGACACTGAATAAAGTTTAACAAGTGCTTCTGCTTGTCATGTAGACCAGAATATTAAGATTCTTTCTGTAGCTCCACCTTGTTTTGGTATCCAGATGATCCAGTGAGCCTGGCTGTGTTTCTGTAATCAATAAAAGCCTCCGTTAGCATGATCTAAATTCATAGACACATGAAGTTTCTTTATTAAAAATTGATACACACAATTAAACAATGATAAAAGATGATAATGGGAGTAATGAAGCTATTTGTCTCATATTTGAAGTCTTTATTATACGGTGTGATTCCACCGTAATGAGACCTTCAATCCTTATTTGTCACGTCTAGTTATAAGGTCATGTTCACACAAACATACCTGGTACTTTTCCAAAAATTCTTCTTTAAATAATGGACTCTAAAAAAAAAAAAAAAAAAAAGCCAAAGTAACTGATCATTGATATTTCCTTGGGGTTTCCTTACTACCATAGCTGAGTGACATTTTTTTTGTAAATAATATCTTTGCCAAAATATTCCATTTCAGAAGAGAGGGGCGCACTGCACAGCTTGCAGTTCAGTCTGCAGCAAGGAGACGTGTGATTCAGGAATGTCTAAACATTTTATTTGGGCAGTTGTGAGACAGAGTGCCTTGTTCTAATATTGTCTAAATGAAATAGTTACCATCTCTTTTTTTTTTCGAAATAGTGCTGAGCTAACCTCTCTCTCTTGAAAAACATAAATAAAAAGAGAGAGTAACGCAGGGCAAAAGAGATTTTTTTTCCCTGAGCAGAGCAAAATATTTTGGGTCAAGACAGAATTTTGTTGCTCAATTTTGAGCCCAGTCTCTCAGCTGAGCGATCCATCACTCCGCGTCGCCGCTGCCCAGCCGCAGCCCCAGCTCCTCGGTGCGGACCTGCACGTGCTGCAGCCTGACAGCACAGGCAGTGCAAGGCACCTAGCCTTGCTCTGACCTAAAAAAGTAGAAACAACTGCTTTAAAATTGAATTATGGGGTGCAGGAGAAGCAGGGGATGGAGGGCAGCGGTGTTTTGGGGCTGTACATGCAGTTGTGATTGCTGCTTGCTTGTAAGGGGAAAGCTTTTGGCATCTCTTCACTCTGCTATTCAGTAAAGGATATTTTCAGAAGGTTTTTTGCCCCAGATGGTGCCGTGTATCTCAGGACCACATCTCTGCTGCATCTGCTGCAGTAAAGAGGGGCTGGGGTCACTATGAGAGTGACTCCTCACCCGTGCTCTTTAACACAGGTAAAGGCTGCAGTTTTATTCCCCCGCATTTCGAGCTGATGCCTCTTCTTAGCCTTGCGCTCGCAAGGAAGGAAATGTAAAGTAGAACTTGTGACAGGGACATCCCTCGCAAGGGCCTTTCTTCTCCTACACACTGTGATGCCAGTGCCGCGTGACAAATATAATTGCAGAGTGAGAGCTCTGTATTTTAAACACCCGCAGCTCTGGGAGGTTGTGTTTCTGTGCATCGTGTAGCAGCAAAGCGCGCTGCAACACATAGTCAGAAAGTAGCTAAGGAAGCAGCATTGCACAGTGAGCAGAGGTGTTTGTGAAGGTAAATGAATGCTGTGATTTAACTGAGTTTTAACATCCCAACCATCCCAAGTCTGGGCTGGACATAGCCGTGAACAAACTGCCCATAGAAAGGGTCAGGAGACGACAAATTCCTGCGTGAGACACTTGCCAGGTTGTGGCTGGTCTCTGGAGGGGACTGTGGGGGGTCACCGTGCTAGGGACCCTAGGGGACCGGGCTGCATGATCCCAGCAGAGGTGGATGAGGGTCTGGTGGGAGCATCACCTCCTCAGCGGTGCAGGGTCCATTTTATGCAGATCAGAGTGTTGCGTCGAGGTGTTTCAAGCTACAATGCATTAAAACCCAGGAAGAATTTTCTCCTCTCTCTCCGTGCAGTGCCCATTCCACCCCTTCTGCCCATTCAGCAGAAGTCGTGACTCTGTTGTTCGAGGTGAACCCCCGGGCAGAGGGCACAGGAGCGTTCCTCACCCTGCCTTGGCTTTGCCAGTCCCGAGATGCTGCTGCTGCTGCCAAGGCTGCAATTGCTGAGCCACTTGGGGCTCTGTGAAAACCCCCATTTACTCCCCGCTGGTGTCGGGTGCGAGCACAGGCTGATCAGCTCCTGCTTCTTCCTGTTCAATGATCAAAATATTTACAGCTCAGTGAGTGGGGCTGGCAGCAGCCCCAAAACTTTGCTCTTGACTGTAAATGTCACATTTAATATTGATGATGTGGGCTACTCAAGTCACACTTGGATGAGTTATTAACCATTGGGAATGACATGTTTAATAGGAAACACCTAAAATGTGAGCTGCCTTATAAGTGCCTATAACTCTTCTTTTATAAAAGGTATAGAAATCCAAGCAATTCCCTTAAAATATATAGACGTCATTCACTGTTATATAGCCAGAAGAACCGATCTGACATCCAGGCTGGTTTATTGTTCACGTTAACAGTAATAAAATGGGCCCTGCAGCAGAGCAGAGCAGTTGTCCCCTTCTCGTCCTCAGCAGAGAGCACCTGCTGGTCGTCACCTAGTGCTTCCCAATAAGGTAGCTTGGCTGCCCCATGCGCGATTCTTCTGTTTCACTTTGGTGAACCAGAGTACAAGAGATGTTGTCAACTCTGTTGTGATCACCTTAGAGCTCCCCACCTTTCTTTTGACTGTGCACTGGCGTTTAAATCGGATGTTTCACAGGGATTCAGTCCAACACTGATGTATGAATGAGCTGCTCGACGCCTTTTAAATACAGCCGGAAACAGTAGGGTAAGTGGAGTGTCTAACTAGCAGTTAGACATTCTGCTGGGACCTGCTGTAGAAGAGATTCTGTACATGATCAGTGTCTGGGGAGAAAAAAGTCAATATAAGGTTATGCAAAATGTCAGAAATTGTAGTTTGTCATAAATTGGTTTCTTATCATTTGGAGATAAATTCTCTTCTTAGGGATATTGGTGAAAATGTTAAGTATCCATATAAATTCAGTGACTTGTTCAACACCATAGTGTCAACTATGGAGTTGATCAGGCCTCTGAATTTATATGAATACTCAATAATCACCATATGATTCTTACGCAGTTGAAACCAACAGCTGCTCTAGGTTGAAGTGCAACACATGTTTGCTCATTGACCCTGTACATCAACTTGAGCTAATAGTTTTCCAAGGGTCTAAAAAAACTGAAGCCCAGGCCTTGTAATTGTACTTGTGCAGCTTGGATTACGAAGGGATGTTGCACTTTGGGAACAGTAGCATCAGTGCAAAAGGAACTGAAAATGTGGACAGAACCAGCCTGCTGTAGTTCATGTGTTTTGGCATGAGCCTCATCCTATTACAAGTTTCCGAGGTGAATACATCTACTGTGCAGTTTAGCTGGGTTGAAAAAAACCCCTAAAAGAAATACAATATTGCATTATTCTTCCTATTTGGCTTCCAAATAGTATTATCTATTTCAAGATGAAGGATGGAAATGAAGGCAGTCGTAGAGGAAGTTGTGGCTTGCTATCCGCAATAGAAAAAAATAATAGCTTTTCCTCTCTCTGTGCTAAAGCTGTCAGAGCTCACATTGCTCTCATATCGCCCCTCCGGTGAGCACAAAAGCAAAACACGCGCTGGAGAAGCCTGGAGCTGGTACCAGACGCAGTTGCCGCACGGTCTGGATGCTCCTCTGCTTTGCACAGCTCCCGATCAGCTCTGTACCTGCAGATCCAGCTATGGGCTGTGCCTGTCCCAAGGAAACGAAGCAGCAATTACAAACTTGTGGCCTCTGTAGTGTCTCCTAGCACGTCTCAGGCTTGCTGTGCGCCACAGTCTGCCCTGCCTCACCCCTCCACCAAAGCTAAGAAAAGCCAACCTTTCTGTGCGCTATTAACCATATCTTACACATGGGGGAAGCTGTGCACCAAGAGAATAAAATATTCCCCCAAGGTCACAGAACAAAGTCAAAATGTCAGTCAGGAGAAGGACCCAGACTCCCCTTCCCGCCTTCAACAGCAAGTCCTGTTCTCCCTCCTCGCGGTCACTTACTCTGCTCCACACACGCCGTCCCCGACCCCTCGCTCATTTTACCCCTATCCTATTTCCTACTTTCTGAGGCAGCGGCACTACAGTGCACACAGACCTAGGCTGTCTTAATGTAGCTTCATGTCTGAGAAAGCAGGATTTGCATTTCACTCTTTAGCAATCTAAAAGCAAATTACATGGTTGTGCTGAGGCGCTGATTTATATTAATTTGGGCTCTGTTTTGCTTTGGTACAATAGCTACCTGAGAGACTGCAGCTTTTTTTTTTTAGTCTTTAATAATGACAAGGCTTTACAAGCTTCTATAAAGTAGTGGAACTGATTGTTTCATCAGCCCAAATTGTGCCTGAGAGGAGTTCAGTGTACGAACACACTCAAATCTTCCCAACTCAAGCACTTGCAGTCTCCCAATCAACAGGGGCTACCTCTGATTATCCTGATGGTCTTGCAAAGAGTGCCCCTCTAATCAAGTTTAGAAGTGCTGAGAGATCAGCAGCATCATGATCACCATCAGCATCTTAGTTAATTGTAGCAGCTTGGTGCATTAACTGGATGAGCCTCATCACAGCAGAAATTACATGATATATTGCCAGAGCTTATGAGTATTGCATTCACAAGAAGCGCCACCAAGCAAAAAAGAATATACATTAACAAATCACAAAAGCTCTCTAATATTCTTTTCTCCATACCAAATCAAAAATGAATTTAATGTGTAAGAGAGGGAGTACCCTGGATGTCACAGAGATCTTATGAGAACCATTAAGGTCTATTCCCCATCAGATAAAAGAGGAACCAATGAGCTCATAAGTTACTCGCCTGTAAAGGAAAACCAATGTGGATAAAAAAAGATGTCGGCTGTAATTTTAGGACAAGGAGTAGCTGTAGAGGGCAACCAGCAGGATGCCAACCTGCTTTGGGGAGCTGCCCCGGGCAGGTCCATACATTGCATCCCAGTTCAGCAAGAGGAATGTGGTATCCTGAGCCAGTCTTTCCCTTCATACGGTCTAGTGTTGGCCAGAGGTGCCTGCAGGGTGTAAGACCCACCTGAAATGAAAAGGAAACCTGATCCCCGTGGCTTGTAAAATCCGTGGACCGACTGATCCAAACCAGTGCACGAGAGAGAGAGGGGAAATCGGTTTTGCTGAGTTTGTTAGATGTGCACTGGAGAGTGATATAAACAGTAGCTGGGAGAGGAGCAAACCTCAGTCCTGGAGGGAGCGGTGAAAACAGGGCGATTTCCCTCTAGGGAAGGGACGCACCGAGCCCAGGGGGAACGCACGGACGGGCCTGGCTGCCTCTCCCCGCGCTTTGGAGAGCCGTCTCGAGACATGTTGGGAATGACAATGACATCCTGAGCGCTGCCAGAAAAATCACAAGGAACAGCTGGTAAAAATTTTTCAATCTCCCAGTGCCCTTAATATACCGTAAACAAATCTGCTTCATTTAAACCACACACAAGGTGGCTAGGAGACTCGCTCTTAGATTTACGGGATTTAATGGTTATTATCGCCGTTACCAAACTGAAGAAATATAAAGCACTTTAGGAACAAAAACCACTGTGAAAGAAATACCCTAAGCCCTTTCAGGCTTTTGCTAACATTTCAGAAAAACCTAGAGCTTTTCTGGAATCCTGTAAAGAAAAATGTATCACAGAACTGCTGGTTTTCTGATACTGGCTAACGAAATCAGACCTGCAAAGGAACAGACTGTCAGTGGATCTGTCATAAACCAGGGCTGCTCTAGGAGAAGGATGAAATAGTTGCACCTTTCAGGCCCACCCTCTGCCATCCACTCCATTAAAATAAAATGACCAAAGCCCAGCACATTTCCCAAGGATTAGTAACTTGCTGGGAGTATTTTATTGTCCAGAAATAAAACTGAAGGGCTCCCAGACATGGCCCTGTCCTTTGGCACTGTCTTTTATGAGATTAAAAATCCAGTGTGTCCCAGTGCAGAAGTGGATGCAGTCCAGGGCAGGGAAGCAGTTAAAGCCAAGGACACATGGCCTTGAAGGCAGCTCAGAAACTGTCTGGCTTCAAGTTGCTATGAGTTATTATTATGAGATCCTGTCGCCCCATGGGTAGGCAGGCAGGCCATTACTTGGCACGTCTGGTTTTAAGTTCACGAGCACCTGCGGCTCCAGCTCCTGCGCTATGCGGGTCTGGGGAGCAGGTCTACCCTTGGCTGGTGACATCCTACAGCTCTGCGTGTGTGTGTGTATGCATGAGTTATGGGAGGATTTTACTGCAGCAGGGATAACATTCGGAGAAATGAACTGATGCCCACTGTCCTGCTCGTTGTCTTCATGCAAATTTTACTCGTGCCTTCACAACAATAAGGTTTGCAGTAGAAATCTCTCGTAGCCATGTCCCTCCTTGCACCTTTCAGCCTGGTATTGCCATCCTCCAGTGTGTTGAGTGCTCTGAAAAGTGCTCTGAGTGCTCTGGTCTCGCACCCTTATTTGAGTGCCCATGGCCTCCGGTTTCACGCAGACTAAACCTCGGCTGGGATGCAAAATCCCTCTTCTCACTGTGAGGCTGGTCCAGTTGAGCAGAGCAGGGTTTAGAGCTGGGACTGGCATCTCTAATGCCCAAAATGTGCTCCAGCCTTCAGGATATGGCAACACCTCCTCTTTCCTCATTTTCTTCTTGGGAAAAGACTCTCCTGGTGTCCATCTCCTGGAAGTTCCCTGTTGCCTCTTGTGCTGCTGTTCAGCTCTATAATGCTCATGCATTTACTCTTGGCTTATATTACGCAGGGAACCTGAGTGCATGTCTCGGTGCTCGAGTTTATAAGAGACTGGCCAAGCCCAACACCGCTGAGCTCAGATTTGCCTGGGGAATAAGGTCAGATCCGAGCGTTGGAGCAGCCCTTGGAGCCCAGCTACCTTTGCAGAGCTGGCCCTCGGCCACTGTGCTGCACCTCTTTAATTCGAGTGGTGACTCATGGCCTGGAGCTATTAGGTAGATGGCACACACAGTTAGCAAGTGGTATTTTTCAGAGTTCATTTTACTTATTATATTATATTTTGATTTATAATTATATATACAGGGCATTATTCTCCCAGGCTCCAGGCATCCTTGCCAAAATTAAAAGCTACAGTTAGCAAAATTAAAGCCAGTAGATGCTCAGAGCTCTTAGTCAAAAATAGCCAGCCAAAGTAGACAATTTTCACCACCTGTATTCCGTGCAGGTTCTGTTCTGTTCTCCCTGCACTTTCCTTCCCAAAACCTTAACATGAGTAAAGCAACACCAAGACCATCCTCTTGGGTTCACAAAGCAGAGGGCAACAAAACAACTCCAACTTGTTCTGCATATCAGGAACAATATTTGCTGATATTCCCAAGTCTTCCAAGCTAATGTACTTTGTACTCATGGGTTTTTCTGTAGTCCTGGGAGAAAAGTTTTTGTAATTGTTCCCTGGGATTTGCAAGTGCCTTTGCAAGATGCAGCAGTGAGACAGCAGGAAGTTTCAGCCTTTCCCGTTCAAGTGAGCTCAGTTTCCTGATCGTGGGGCCCAGAGATATTTGGAAAGATGGCAAGGAGCAGATTATATACAAATTGTCCAGCTCTGATGTATTTATATAAACTAAATGTTATACTAACTCCAGAATCACTCCTTTTCTGGGGTAGTGGCTGCAGGATCTCAGTGCTTTTCAGCTCGTGCAGAGGTAGGTATATCTATAAAAGATGACGTCAGTATTGCAAAACCTTCGTTATAGTCATCTGCTAAAAAAAACACCAGCTCTGAGGAGCTTGCAGGAAAGGGCTGCCCAGCCAGCGACCACAAATCACCTGTTAAAACGTTCCTGGTGGCCCAGGCGAGGTCACGCTGACGGATCTGCCTCTGCAGCGTCCCACGGGCAGCTGGCGGGACAGGGGCCAAGGAGCCAGTTAGAGGGGAGCTAAACCTGCCGGCCAAGAAAGCACCATTTCATAATCATTTCAGGCTTCCCTTGCAGATGAAAGAGCAAAGAGCTGGTGGGGAGAGATTTAGTGTGAGGCAAGAAGAGGGTAATGTTGCCATTACTGCTGGCGATGACTGATGGGGGAACACGGGGAGATGGGCACGGATGAAGGAAAAACGCTCGGCTCTTTCCTATTAGTGAAGAAGGTAACACGAGCTGGCGGTGGCAGCAGCTCTCATGGGAGCAATACATGTATTACTTGTATGTGTAAGTGCATATGGGCAGGTATATGATCCATGCAGCATCCTTGCCACAGCGGGGAGAACCCCATGGGAGAGCTGCTGGTTTTGGTGAGCCCTGCAAACTGGAGTGGGGTTCCTGTGTCTTCCCCTGAAAACATCCCATAATGGTGTAACTTTTCATTAGAGAGCACAGTTGTAATCACACAGAACACATCATGCAAAAAGAATGGAGTTTTGTATAGCTGGAACATAGAGTAAGAAGTGAAGTTTTTAAAAAATGTATCACCGCGTGCATTGCATATGCAAAATTATGTATGTCATAAGTAATCAAACCCTCAAGAGTTCTTTAAATCCATGCAAAGTATCAGATATTCAAAAACATACGAGTTTGGAGGCTTTTTGAGAAGGGCGAGAGAGGGGAGCAGGGCAGGTCTGTGAAGGAGGGGACAGCCAAAGCATCGCGGCGCTCTCTGCCCTCCACTGAGCGCCCTCAGCTTCGAGTAAAGCGGCCGGGCCAGCACTGCCCACGCAGGGACGTGCAAGCAGGAGCTGCTCCAGGGATGAGGGGGCTCCAGCAGGGCCGAGCACAGCAGGGCTTTTCCCTTCCAATCCAAGGTTGGTGCTTCTGCTGCGCTTGCTCTTCCCTCACCGCTCTGCTGATTCCCGGGGGTCAGACTTGCCTGGGGCCCACGGCACTAGCCATATGCTCAGTCCCATGGAGCGCCTTGTTTTCTCTGGGACAGATTTAGATTTTTCTTTAATAAGTACAATTATAGCTGCAGTTTTTATGTGTTGGTGAAGCTTCCAGATGGCAACTAGTGTTTCCTGAAGGCAAAAAGAAATTCAGCAGCTGCTAGGGCCAAAATCCAGGAAGCAGCAATATCTCCGGCTCCTGGAGCACCTGAGTTTTGGAGATCTACTTTTGGGAGCCAGCTTTCAAAAACAGATGTTGCCTTTGCTATGAGATGCATCCTTATAATGGCAACTGAGGGAAGAAGATTTAAATGATTTTGATTAGGAAATTGTGTGGTTTTGGATGCCTCATCTCAAAATATCATTTGAGCTTTTTTCCACGTTGCTAGCTGAGCTATCTCTAGTGTTGCATTTAACCAGGGTGATCAATATATTATGACTCCAGAGATGCAGAGGCCACACGCATGAACAGGCCAGATGATCAGGTAGGAAGAACCAAAACACTGGGAGAACGATACAAGAAAATAAACATTACACTGCTCCTGGGGGCTCTAGCTTCTCCTGCTGCACTACAGCCACTTGCCAGGTGCGTCCACAGAGATGCAACGAGCTCAGCAAATGTGCAAGCTCTGAGGACAGAGGAGCTGAATGCGTTCTCACTACAGTCAGCCCAGATGACTCATGAGATGCGGCGCTGAACAGCAAGAAGGAAGGTACAAAAAACTAACCCTTTAATCAAATAAGGTGTTTAATCAAATAAACCACGGTGCTGGGTTCCTCTTCGTCTGAGCAGGGCCCACCGAAGGCCCTCTCACGGGGAGCAGCCCCAGCAGATCAATGTGTTTACTCCGCTCTATACACTGAACAATACACGAGCTACTTAGGAAAAAAATGTGATGCACAAAGGGAAAAAAGAAAAGCAGGTAAATGGGTTGGAGCACATGAATATTTTAAACTGCGCTGACTTGACTAAATATCTTAAGGCAAATATAGCTTCAGTTGCTCATTTCAGATGCAGACATGCAAGCATCAGGGAGATGAATTTGAGAGCTGATTTTTATTTGAAGGGGACTATATTTATATATTGTTTGACGTTCTATTCCTGATTGCAGCATGGCCCAACAGCCCCCTCGAATCTTAATATTTTCTTTTCCATTGCAAATATGCACAGGATTCATTCACTCTCTAGATCTTAAGCCTTTCATCTTCTGTCTTCAAGAGCTTTCACCAGCTTGAGCAACTTCCTTTGTTGTTAGGATCTGGGAGGTTTGGGGTTGATTTTAGTTCTGCTGAAGGCTGAGCTCTTCATAGAGGCCTAGAACAGCAAGCAAACTCCCAAATCCTTGTCACATCCACTAATTTATGAGGCTGCTGGAGAAACATCAGCTTCTGGGTTGCCTATATTTTGGGTGCCCCCTCTGCAACACCTTCATGAACACTTGCACCTGAACACATGTAGGTAGACACTGATAGGGGAAAATTCCTCAGGAACAAGGGTAGAACAGTCAATTCCCTCTTTACATCCCTTTATCCATTTCTTTCTCAGTTAGATATGGCCTCGATCTGTTCTGCAGTTATGGCCCAGCCTGGGAAGTATAACCGAGGCGGTCGAACTCTGTCAGCTGCAAATACCTGTAGATAAATGGGCAGCGGCCAAAGAGGTGAGGGCAGATGTGAGCGCCGCTTCCCAAGGGCCGGCAGTGCTCAGGGTTGAGTCAGTGTCACGATTCACTGTGGGATTGAGCGAGTTGATTTGTCATGAAGCCATCTCCAATGGACGGGGACAAAGGCAAATCTGTACCTAATCCCTCTTCTTGAGGATAGCTGTCAGACAGGAAACCACAGGAATGCTTCAGCTTGTCATAAGCTGTCCAAAGAAAATAGTTAGAAAAATGCAGTCATCTCCAGGAGCAGACTTGGAGCCAGCCAAGGATCCAGCTGCCTCCTCAGCTTGCGCCTAACCCGCTCTCTTTACTCAACTGCCCAGGGATATATGTGCAAATACGCACTAACATACACCAGCTCCACTGACCTGGCCATACTGGCCAGCACAGCCATGGCAAAGCTAGCTGGGTGCCAAGGAGGAGGTTTCCTGCCATTCTTTAACAGTCTCTCTGTCCCTTGGTGGCAAAGATGTTATTCTCCAGGTATAATCCAGGCTTGTTCCATTGCAAACACGCATACACACCAGCCTCAGTCTGAACAGGGGCACCACAGCCCACCTCACTCCTTCACTCCAAGCTGGACATGATGGATAGTCTCAGATCCACGTCCGCTGTGACACCCCACAGGAATCTGTGGAAAGAGACACTACTTCGTATGGCTAAAGCTCCTTTAATTACTGATCAAGAAAATTAATTAATTTCTTAATTATATGAAAAAAGAGTGATCATTTTGTGTTTAAAATTAACCTCTTCTACACAACCTCTTCTACCTCAAATGCAGCCCTGGCTCTGGTACAACCCAGCTGAAGTGAAATGAGATGCGAAGTGAAAGAAGGAATTGAGCTCACAGGGCAGGACAAACCAGCTGTGCTGCTGCCTCAGGGACCTTTTCTTCCCTCCCAGCCCCTGGCACGTGCCAGAGCAGGGCCAGGCAGCAGTGCGATGGGGTCTGCAGCCCAGCGGTAGCACTGGGCCAGTGGCAGAGCTGTCTCCAGGCACCAGGAGGTCTCAGCTGGAATCTTCATGCAGACCTGCTAGCTCCATGTCTTGAAGCATCACAGATCCGACACATCACAACCCACCATTCATGAAATGAGCATTTCATGAAACCCTGAGCATTTCCTTCTTTTTCCTCCATTTCCTCTATTTCCTATTTTTGCATCCAACAGCAACCAGAATGGTATCCATGGGACACCAGTCTGGAGCTGGCACCTTTGGAAAATCAAGCTTCTTCTACCCTTACTTACTTCCTAGCTCCCCAGTTTGGGGCAATACACTTTGTATTGGCGGTGGAATCTTCTGCTGGCCCATCGGAACTGGGACATGCTCCAGCCTTGTCACCTCAAAGTGACCAAGAAATCCATTGGCCCCCCTTGGTCCTGTGCTTTCTGCAGGGCCTGTCTGGCCTCTTGGCACTGAGGAGCCAGCCTTGGTTAATGCAACTGTTCTGCTGCGAGTGTCAGCATGAATAAACCATACTCTTTTTAAGCTACCTACAGCTTTTGACAGCTACAGTGATGTAAATAAAGCAACTAACGCAGATGCTAATATTAATTCACATGACCCAGTTGTGCTTCACTGATAGTATCTGGGTTACCAGCAGGGCAAGACAAGAACACAAAATATTTAGCCTGTTTTAGTCCATCACGCCAAAGAGCAAGTGTCTGAAGATATTAATTGCTAGGGCTTCCATTAGGAAAAGGTGCAGGGACTGAGGATTAAAGTATGATGGAATAAGCTGACACCAGCACCTCTTGGTTTGCCAGAATAACAACGCTGGGTCTTGTCGGGGCCTCTGCAAGGCCAGGCTTGGGGAGAATCAGAGACGTGCTGCTTATAGGACCAAGCGCTGCGAGCTCTGTCGTGCTTTTTAAAGCAATATAAAGACTTTTTTATAGCTTTGGGATAATTGCCCTTTGGTTTCTGCTCAGGACTTGTGCTGGGGCTGGGATTTCTCTGAAGCAGCTCGATTACTGTCAGGGGAGAATAGGGGAAAAAGCAGTAAGAGACAGACATGAATTCTGTCATTTAGCTGTATATGGTTGAAACAAAATGGCTGGGACATTCAAATCCGCCTTGACTTCCAGGGCCCACCTGACACAGCCACTCAGCTCCTGGGTCTGTGCGAGCCCCAGGGTTCCTGCTGACGTTGGCCCCAAGCAGCCCACAGTGGCGCGAGGCTGCTGCAGCCTGACTGCTTTTCCCCAGTGTTGCTAAAATACTGCTGCTTTCAAGCTTTGCAGCGACCTGCCCTGAGCAAAGCCAGGCTCAGGGAAGCCACTGGCTGCTCAGAAACGTCTTGCTGGAGCCTCAGGAGCTGAGAAGCAAAGCTGTGCTGCAATGCACTGGAAATACAGACATGCATGATGATTAACCGCTCTTTAATCTCAGGGCAGCTCTTCACGGTGCAGCTACTCCCAATTTGCTCATGGATTTGGGCTCTCAGTGACAAAGAACTAACAGGACAACCCTCACCTCACCTGGAGTAGAGCTGCATGCAGGCAGGGAGGCCGTGCCTGCAAGGCGCGTGGAGCAGGTTTGAGGTTCACCTTTTCCAAGATAACGCAGTTGTGTGGTTGTGAAGAGGTAGAACGGTGCTTTTTGCAGCAGGCTTGAAGGCTTAATTAAGCTTCTAGTGGTCTATAAAGTTCATTTTCCTGTCGGGTGGAGGACAGTTTAGGATAAGCATAATAGGCTTACGGTTGCTATATGCAGCCGAGTAAGCCAGGAAGTCCTCGTAATGGGCCTTTACCCACTAGGAAAATCTTTTCTGAGGATGCCTTTTATAGAGCCGCTGTTACGCACGTTATGATGTTGGGGAAAAGCGCTCACCTTTTACATGTCTTTGCCAGGTAAATGCTTGGAAATAACACACATTTCACAACACCAAGCGCACAGGGCTTTGCTGCTGTAGTCTTGCCCTCCTGCAGAGCGTCGTTTCTTCCTAAGCGTTTCCCCTGACGCTAATCCCAGACCTGAAATCCAGCTCCCGCCGGCCAGGTCAGCCCCCGTGGCCCGTTCCCCCCGGCTCACGCGGCTCCGTGTGCTCCCGCGGGCGCTCGGAGGTGCCCGTGGTGCCACCGCGAACCCGCGGCTGAACCCGCTGGCCACCAGGCAGTGCTGCCCACACTGGGCCCAGGGATGCCCATCCCCATCCCCATCCCTGCAGCTTTCCTTATCTTTGCTTTCCTGGCCTGGCAGCGGTTGTTCACAGATAAAACAGTGAGAGCTTCCCCGCACGCGCGCGGGCGCCCAGGAACAGCGCTTAATCTCCCCAAATCCCCTTAATACACCTTGTGTCCACAGTTTGGAACGGGCAGATTTAGCAGGATACACTGATTCCGTGCACTATCTCAGCGCAAAATGACATTAATAACTAAATTATTGTTTTTCAGCCCCGACTAAGCTGTGTCAGGGCACTGAGCTCTGTGAACCCTGCCCGGCGGCCGTGGCCAGCGGGTTGCCTGTCACCTCCTAAAGCCCCATTCGCTGTACAGCCATCAGAGACCTTCTCCAAACAGCCACCCCTTGGGCATAGCTCCTAACAAATCAGCTTGTTAATGCCTTTATTTTTCTCCATTGCCCCAAAGTGGAGATAAAAACCGGGTTCGCATCTCGCAGGCGGGTGCCGCGGCTCCGATACCAATCATGGAGCTTTCTGCGCCTCTCGCCTTCGGAGGAAAAAATGTTTCCACTGCGTAAGGCAGGCCCCGGCCAAGCGCGGCCCTTGTTTTGTCTACACTTTTATGTCCCTTGCAATATACATGTCAGCTCTGCCACGTCCTCTCTGTTAGAAAGCGCTGGGCTTTACACATTACCTCATCAGTCTTACTGTCCACCCTGCATTTTTTCTGCCCAACGAGCTCCTCTCCGCGATTAAATCACACACTCGTCCGCTAGCAGTGAGGCCCCGTGGTTTGCGGCTCCCCGCTGTGTTAAGAAACAAGTTTCGGTGTTTGTTTTCCAGAGCATAGGCCTGGATGCCTGCCGCATCCAGAGGGATGGGATTATCCGGTGACCCCAAAGCGAAGGTTTGCGGGTCTCATCGTGCCGCGGCCGCCCGTCGGGGCTGCTGTAATTGAAGCCCTGTCGATCTGCAGCAGCCGTCGTTGCACACTGTGATTTTTGTGAGGGTATAATTTAAGCCAAAGCTCCTGCTTGACAGCATGTTATTTCACAGAGTTGCTTAAAAATATGTTTAAACCTTTTCAAATTACAGATTGGTGTCCCCCCCAGATGCTCTCTCATCCTGAGGTCCCACTTTTAAAGACAGACGTCAAAACCTGGCTTGTAAATTATGTGGGTACCTGTCGGGTGGGAGGGCTCGGGGGGCAATTACGCAGCGCTCGGCAGCAAGAGCCTGCAATACCAGCGGCCTTTAATATAGCAGCAGGCAAATAATAAACCCTCAAAGCAGGGGATTGAGAGGGAGGGCATGGGGCTCCCAGCACGTTGATGCCAGGTGACTCTGCGAGCATTTTGCTCAAGGCAGGCTGGTTTGTAGCCCAGACTGAAGCAGCGGCGGAGCCCCGTGATGACTGGCACAGTGGGACATGCTGCCTACACTTGAGCTTGGGGTAAGACCCCAAGTTGTCAGCCTTTGGGGCGAATTGTGGGAGACAGTGTTTGTGTGTGTGCCCATATATTCCTTGAGTTTTGCCGCGGTCTGACTGGATAGGGGGATGGAGGGATGTACCTGGGCACCCCTAGAGCCTAGAGCGGGGTGGGAAATCCCTGCGCTATTTCAGCTGCCCGCAGCGGGCAGCACTGTGTGCGTCGGAGCCGCCGTGTCCCCAGAGCCCGCGCACCAGCTGCGCGTGCAGCTCTCCACTTGCCAGGAAAAGAGCGCTCGGACAGGCTGCTTTTCTTCAGAATAACAAAACAACGAAACGGCAGCAAAGCCAAGAACACTGCAGTGGTGACGGCGAGCGTCTGGCTTTCATCCCCCAAACAGCATCAGCCAGTGCCCAGGTTTGAACCAGCTGCAGACGCCACTGTGCAAGCACACAGGGCTGGCAGATGTTTCTTTTGGTTGATAGATCCCTTTAAACAACAGCACCTCTCTCTCTGAGTGACTCTGCCGTTCCCTTGCAGTTTCCTGTTTCTCCCACTTTCCCCCCATCTTCGTGCATTGGCTGTGGAGGATGTTTTCCATGAATAGTGACCCTGGGGGCTACAAAGTCCAGGCTGAGCTCCTGTGAGCACCCAAACAGCAGGAAATATCTTGGGAGCACTGGGGGATCTCTACAAAGGCACCTCCTGCTACTTGCCTTTCCTCAGGACTGTGCCCCTTGCCAGGGGCAGAATTTATTGGGAATTGTTGCTTGGTGCAGAGAGAGGAGGAGGATTTGGGAAAGGCAGATTAAGAGATCCATTGCACATAATAACATATGAAAACAGTGGGTTTAATCAAGCTCTGCTCAGGTGGCAGCAGCAGCATATTCCTCATGGCAGGAGGGGTCCAAACCCCTCCTGGAGCAGCTGCAGCCCTTGGATCCCGCTGCTGGCAGCTTGGGGAAAAGAAGCCTTCGCTGTCACTTTGACAAAGCGACCCTGCTGCTTTGCTGCCATTTGTGTTAGTAATATTTTAGCAATTTTCGAGAGCTGTTTTGTTTTAGGGGCTGGAGAGGTAAACGGTCAGCACTCAGACCTCCCCGCGGCGCCGTGAAGCATCGCAGAGCAGGAGCTCCTGCCTGCATCCCGCCCCTCGTCTCTCCATCACCCGCTCCCTCCCCGGGAACGGGAGCCTTTGGAAGCTCCATGTTTTAACTGGGTTTTGGAGCAAAAGCTAAAAGTGAAGGAGAGGCTGGATTTGGTACTTCAAATGAATAGGAGCTGTGCCTTCTCTTCCTGGGTTCATGGAAAGGAGACTGGTATTGTAAATAGGGTGGCAGCAAAACACTGGGGGGAGCAGGGCCCTTCTGAAGGGAGGAATTTCCACCGGGAGCCTCCGTGGTTGCAGCTCCTCTCCAGGCACATCGCGCTACACAGAGATAAATAGGAGATGAGCAAGAACCTGACACACAAACATTGCGAAATCCAGGGAAGCTGCTGTAGAAGGGTGCGGAACGAACCCATTTTTCCTTATTTTCATGATCCTATCAGATTTTTTATTTTAAACTTTAATTACATTTACCAGGGCTTTGTGTGTCGAGGGGAGCGCGGGGCTTACATTCAATGACTGATAAGGGAAGAATTTCAAAAGCTTCACAAAAATGTCTGTAAGGGAGAATAACTCTGGAGAAATCAACCCATCATCAACCCAACCCATCATCTCGCACTGACCGTTCCTGCTCACAACTCCCAAGCCACAGGGGCCTCTTGCTGCTTTGGTTCCTGCTCCGTGTCTCGAGCTCACACTGGTGATCCCAGTCCCGGCGCCGAGGTGGCTGCTTTTCCAGTCCTGCTGCTCCCAGCCTCTCTGTCTTGCCAAGGGTTTCCGTGAGGCCCAAGACAGGATCAGCGCGAGCCTGGGCTGAGGTTCCCTTCAGTAGTTTCCTGTTGGGATCCGGCGCGGGCACTTCTGTAATGACACAGAGAGAAACCACTCGGGACAAAACATTATTTATGGTATCTGTGAGTGTACAAAGCTTTAGAGGAAATGAGATAAGCCAGCAGGGACCTGGCCACACGTCTGTGATGGAGCAGAGCTGCAGGGTGGCAGCTCCAGCATGTCCAGCTTGTTCCCCTCCGAGATAAGGGATGGAGCCATCCTCCTGCAGGGACCTCATCCCTGTCCCAGCAGACCTATTCCTGCTGCTCCTGCCAGAATCTCACTGCTGCGCGGTGCTGCCTCCCTCCCTTGCTGTTGCGGAGACCCTGTCCCGGTGTTCCCCATCCTTTTGGTGCCTCCCTGAGAGCCAGGGAGGCCGGGGTCAGGCCGACAACCTGCGGGATGTATCCTGCCCATGCCCAGGTCCTCCCTCACATCCCCTTTGTAGCAGAACTGAAAGCTGAATCAAAAAGAGATAAATATCCTGGATGAAGCTGAATGTGTAACTTTTTATAAGCTCATGCAAAAACCCATGGGTGCTTTGCAGAGCAGCCGTGGGGCTCCAGGATGTATCCAGTCCTTGCCCTCCTGATCTTTTGCTCTAAGTAACCGTTTCCTGAGCCAGCCCATGGTCCACGTACTGGTCCATGGATCTAAGAACAGAATAGAGCTGAATTTGCCCAGAAGCTAGTAGAAAACTTAACCTTAAAGTTTTGAATCTCACTAGGTCTTGTCAGCAAAATTCTGCTGAGAGGAAGGTGACTTTATGGAGCAGCGCAGGAAGCAATACCTAAGGTGTTACATTAAAAAAATAATTGTTTTCGGCATGGCATTTTTACCACCGAGCCCGTTCCCCATGGCTACCCAGCCAAGGACGGCGTGCAGAGCAGTGTGAAGAGCATCGCACAGAGCCGTCCCCACCAATGTGACAAGTTACAGCTTGGGAATTCCGCATCCAGGTGGAAACCCTTCCGAGACACCTGGAGCAGTCTGCAGTTTTCACACAGATTACGTGCTGTAGCTTGCAGCCTTCGGATGAACCTGTAGCAAAAGCTGGGAGAATAGCAGAGCTGCTGCTGCTGGGGTGCCAGAGTGCAGCAAGCTGAGCCCGGCGCTGGGACACGAATGCCCCTCGCCAAACTGAGGTTTTTGAAATGTTTTGTTCCACTTTGTTGCTACCTGACACTGAAAGAATCAAATCCTCCCATTACTGGAGGTTTTAAACTGTGCATGTCCAAATGATCCATGCGGTTCCAAGGGGCTCTCTGCGTGACGGGGTGGGCATAGGAGGTAGCCGAGGTCAGGACGAAATACCTCAGTCACGCTGGGACCCAGAGGTGACCCCTGGGAGCCGCAGCGAGCCTGGGGAAGGTGAGCAGTTCAGGAACCAGAAAATGAGGCTTGTGAAGTTAATATACCCTGTGGCAGAGAGCAATCAATTGAGAGAGAAGGAAGAGAGCCAGAGAAAAAAAGAAAAAAAGAAAACATTCAGCCAGGCTGCAGGAAGGGCAGCGCCGTAAAGCAGAATTAGTGCATAAATAAGCAGCCCCCTTCTTCCTCCCCGTCTCTCCCGGGGCAGACGCACTCTGCACCCTCCGAGGAGGAGGCAGGAGCAGACGGTCTGACTCTACCCACAGCAGGTTAGCTGCGATACTCGGTTCCAGTATCCTGTTAGCATCCTGTTAGGATGCTTTCTCCTCTCTAAGAAATAAAGGAAATCAGTGTTAGTTTTTCTGATGAGATCGTCCATTTAGAACTGCCTTGGGAATTGTCCCAGCTCATACCCAGCCCACAGGTGCTGGAGTCTTTCATTTGCATCCATTCTGTGCTAGATTTCAACCAGTAAAAGGATATTCCAAGATGCATTGGTTATTCCTGTAAACTTATTTCTCTGAAGAATGGAGGGGTTCTTTTTCCTAATATTTTGTCCCCTCTAACCCACTCCTAATGTAGACTGCTTTCTTTTCCAGTTTGCAGTGATTTTCTCCCTGTGCTGTGCAGCTTCTGTCAATCACTTCCAAACATGCTGAGTTCTCACAGAAGTAGCTTCTTGTCAGAGCAGCTCCCAGTAGCTCACACTCAGCAGATGATTTTCAAAAGTTTTGTCAATGTGACATGCTGGATCTTACATATTTTTAAAAAAACATCACTTCATTTTGATCTTCAGATCTCCCCCCAGTTGTGGGTTCTCAGCACTTTGTGCTGCACTGTGTAACGTGGCCAGAGACTCTGTCTTCTGGTAACAGAACTACCCGCATTTTTAGCAGTAAATATGTGGGCTCCTTTCCACGTGCCGTCAGCAAGTGATGAACGTGGAAAGAGTTAAGCGTGACCTCTGGAAGGTGGGATCTCACCAGCCTGCCTTGCCAGCAGAGCAGGGTGCTGGAGCATCTGCCAGGGCTCGTTAGGGATAATGCACCCTGATTGCAGCCAGAGCTTTATCCGGTGGCCGAAGGGGCACACGGGGCGGTTCGTGTCTGACCTTGCGCGATGGCAGCAGCCCTCGCGGGGCATCTCTGTCCCCGAGGAAGCTACCATGGAGGGGAAGGAGCTGGCGCCTGCGCTGCGGGACACGCGCAGCAGCAGTGACACCACCGCGGCCCCTGCACCATTCGAGGGAACGGTTGTTTTTTGCTGGCCAAGCAGAGCTTTCACTCAAAAGCAGAGTGTGCAGGCAGCATTAGAGCTGCTTTGCTGGAGTGGCTTGGGAGCTGAGTCAATCAGGCAGAGCCTTGCTCTGAAACGAAAACATTCAAGAGAGCAGTGGGCCAAGATGAGGACTGTTCAGCTGAACTGTAATGAAATTTCAGGAGAACAGGGAAGAAAAAAACAAACTCGTGGCCTGGCCCCAACTGACACTTGGTATGTGTTTTGCAAACCCCAGAGCTGTCATGCTCGCCGTCTAGCTGATGTTGAGATAAAGGGACCACATGCTGAACAGAAAATGCCAAGTTTCCCAGGACATCAGAACTGCACGTGTCCCTCACATGACAAGTCTTCTCTTTGGCAAAGAAAAATCAGGCTCTTCAGTTTGCTTCTGCCCCGACATGCCATGTTAACCCGTGTTTGTTTAGCGAGCAGTTACTAGGAGGCCCTAATAGTATGAAAAAAAAAAAGTGAGATTGGGTTTTATTATTCATAGATGGAGGTCGGGAGGAGATGGAAAACAGTGCTAATGTAGCCAGCAAGTTCAAGTAAGGTTCAACTTGGCTATTCCAAAATCTGCTGCTATGATAATGAGACAGTCAAATCAGCTCAAATTTAAGAGCTCAAGGAGGCTCAGCTTTTCAAGTATATTTGTGACATGAGTAATTCCTGCCAGCCAGTATACAGCGTGGTATCATCCCGTATTAACTTGGAAAACCCAAACAAAAAAAGGCAAAATAAATTCTCTAAAGCCTAGTGAAGTGTATCATTTCCCTTAATCACAGAGGTTGGTCCTTACTGTTCTGCACATGCATTGCAAAATGATGCACCCCCAGGCACCATTCATCTGCCATTTATGGCAAAATTTGCTTCCTCCTCCCTTGCTTCTTTCCTCTCTGTATTCCCCAAAATTCAGGGCACCTGCATGCTTCAGCCAGGGGCAGGTGGCTTTTATCAGGGTGAAGGGCACAAATTCAACAAAACAGCTGTAAAGACCTAGGAAAAGCAGAAACCCCACCTGTGCTGCCTCTTACTCTTTTTGCTCAGCCCCCTCCTTTGGTTTCCTAAATATTGCAGAAGGTAATGAAGAAAAAGTAAGTTCTCCGCATAAATGTATATATAAAAATATTTTACTTGTTAGGATGGGATGTAGTGATAGGATGATAGGCTGGGATGTAGTGATATGGGGAGGGCTATCAAAAAAGATTTTGAAATGATCAGAAAGCCAGGGGTTATCCAGCACAGATGTCCTTTTCCAGGAATAATGAGTGGTTCCAGGTTGCCAGCTGATGCTTAAAAGAATTTGAGGCTTTTCAGAGCTCAGTAAAGAGTTTCACAAATAAAACAATAAAGTAAGCATGTGTCTTATGGACTGCAGTTTCATCTTGTGTATTTTTAGCTCAAACACATCAAAGTTGTTTTACTGAACTG
>JAWLRI010000180.1:667451-714154 GCA_034781795.1 Crypturellus tataupa | reverse complement strand
GACAGTGAGGGTGACAGAGCACTGGAACAGGCTGCCCAGAGAGGTTGTGGAGTCTCCTTCCCTGGAGATCCTCAAGACCAGGATGCAGCCCTGTGCCCCGTGCTCTAGGTGGCCCTGCATGTGTAGGGAGGTTGGACTAGATGACCTCTAGAGGTCCCTTCCAACTTTAGGCATTCTGTGATTCTATAAATCTGCACTCGTTTTTGTCTGGGGAGGTGGCCTGGAATCAGACCTTGGTCCCAGCTAATGGTTTAAAATTGTTTTAAAGATAAGAGGCTGCTGTAATGTTGAGAAAGCTGCAAGCCACACTAATCTGTCACCAACATGTAAGTCCAGTCGCTCCTCCCCTGTTTTCTTCTTGTATTTCATCTAGTTTGAGTGTTTTGGCAGGAAAAGACATCTTTTAGTATCCCGCTTACCACAGCAGATATCCGAGAACACCTCTGTGCTTGGAGACACTGAATAACTTAGGCTAGAAGGGGCCTCACATCCACCATCTGCCCGTGCTTGCTTTGAAGGCTGCGATCTGGTGGGTTTTGGTGATTTGCTGCGTTTTAGTTAGAATCAGATTTTGAGGTCTAGCACCCTCATATGGTAGATCCTGGCAGGACCACAGAGGGAGAATGTGGCTGAAAAATGGTAACCTGGACAGGTGAGGAATGAGAAAATGAGGAAAATTGAGGCAGAAAGAAAAAAGTAGGAAATGAAGTACATATGAAAAGATTTAATAATACAAGGGATTGGGAAAAATTACTATTTAACTAATTAAATGTGCCTGCAGAAAGTCATGGGATTTGATTTCCTGCAGTGACCACTGAGCGTTTAAGAATAGATAAGATTTTCTCTGTGTTGTCCTTGAGGTTTTTACTGTGATAGTCTTTTTTAGATGTCTTTCAGGGAAAGAATAGGTTATGAAATCCTCACATTTCTGCTTGGGGAACCTCCTTCCTTAGAGATTTTCAAAACTCATCTGTGCAGGACCTCGAGCAACCGGCTCTAACTTCAGTTTAGCCACCACAGTTATATATGCTGATTACTTCTGGCATAGAAGATGTTTTACCAAACAGCATCTTCCTGGACAGAAGGCAAATCAAGGCAGGGGAAAAAGGGAAAATTCAGCTTCCATCTACCATGTGTTTGTGTGTTAGATTTTTCCCCACGCTGAAGTAGCAGAAATGGGACAGATGCTTCTGTCTCATCCTTTCCTGACCACTACCACTGTATTGATATCTCTATTGACAGCACGTGCCTTCGAAATCTGTCTTTTCAGGATTTTCACTCATCTATCATGTTCTTCTTCCTCTGCATATCGTTTGCATCTGAGCTTTACACCCGGGCAAGAATTTGCAGACAAACATGCTTGAAGGCTACTTTTCTGGCTGCTTTAACTTTGAGTCAGCAGCAGCAGTGACAGCAGCTCTCTGGGTTGCCTTAAGGTAAAGAAGTCATTGACATAAAATCATCAGCATCCTTGTATTCTCCTTTAAACCAGAGAGTGACTTGCTCTTCAACAGATAAATGACTTACAGCCATAATTGAAATCAATTAATATTCAGCCTGGGCTCTGCCAGACAATGGCAAAATTAAAAGCTTGGACATTTCCAAGAAAAAATATAAATGGTCATTTCCTGGCTTTATTTTTAAGGATTTTACTCTGCAGTGCTTACAGATGAGTAAAAGAGTTTGAGCTTGTGCAGACTGCAGGTGCAGTCACTTGGCTGCAGGGCTGAGCAAGGTGCCCATGTGATGGGACCTGCTGGGCTGTACATAGACATGCTGTGCAAGGTGGCAGATCAGGAAAGTTCTTATCATGGGGTTTTATTTCACAGAAATCAACAGGACTTAGATTTGGTTAAGGATCCACAGTTGTCTATTTTATCTTAGTATTCTGCTATGCTAAAAAGCAAAGCAAATTTCTCTTGTTTTGCTTGCCACCTCCATCTGCAAGTTTGGCCTTATCTTCATCCAAGAAGCAAGGGCTACATCTCCTTGTGAACTCAGTCTCTTCTAGGAAAGCATTCTGCAAGGCCAGTGGTCAGAAACATGACATTCAGTCAGAAATGACCATTTGCTGTGAAAGTTTTTGGTTTATAAATATGTGGGCATTTTCTAGTGAAAAGAGATTTCCTAAAACAAGTGTTTGCCAATCAACACTACAGACATGTGTAGCTGTCATGAGCATGAGACATCATCCCTGTGCAGAACTGAAGCACAGGAGGCGGGGGAACTCTCCTCCTGTTTCCCCACTGTGGAGCATGTGGGATATCACTTAACATACACTGTGCTCTGTATTTCCCAGAGCTTGGAGAGACAGAGTTTGGCATAGATGCAGCAGGATGGAACTGGGCAATCTGACTTGAAGTATATTGCTTGCTGGGGGAAATAGGATTGCAGAAAAAATCCTTAGTAAATGGAGCATATGAATGAAACCCAGCCCTGATGCCAAGTTTATTCTGCAGGCCTTGATGGAGCTAAAAAAGTGCATTAGACAAACCATTATTGAACTTTGTGATTACATAACAATTTCCTCATCGTATTTCCAAGAATATTGGATCTATATTCAAACACCATCCTACTCTCTCCCACACACCACCCCTTCTCCTTGCTACCTCAGCCTCATTGCTGAGTATGATTACAGAAGAAGTATAGGGCATGTTGCCACGAGCAAAAAGATCTCAGATGCTTACCCTGAGATTTTAGAGCCATCTATGGGATTTGGACAGCAAATTCTCATCAATTTTAATGGCTTTGAAAATTTCAGGTCTTATGCTTTGGCCTTAGTCTCTAGCAATACAAACAAGGCTTAATTGAGCAATGAATGCCACCCAGCCCAAAGGTTGGGTTAGTCCCTGATGCCTAAAGCTTACCCAGATCTCTTCTGCCTAGAAGGTGGCATGCCTGATTTTGCTGCCCACAAACTTCTGCCACCACAAGCTCAAGAAAGACAGCAAATTCCTGAGCAAACTGTCATCTTTGCTCTTCCCTCTAAGGATGAGCATGGAGCTTGCCAACCCAAAGGACCATGTGCTGAATTCTTAGGACCACTCACCTAACTGGCAGGATCAGGCTCTGTGCAGATGTGTGCCAGGAGTTGCCTACCTAACATTGAAAGAGAGGGAGGTTGGTGGCTTGCAAACCTGGTTTATCCATTCTACTTTGGGGCACAGCAGTTGCACACAAACTGAGTGCGCTTACTCATGCAATCAGCTTGCCTGTCTCATTTGCATGTGTAATAACCAGCCCATATGTGCAATCATACTAATCACTTTGAGGCAACTGCTTAAAATTCATTCAAAACCTTGCCCTGCCTACCCTTGGGTTATTTAGCTTTCACAAAGGAATCATACCCCAAATCCAGAGATTTACTCAATAAAAAGTCTGCAAAACTGTCAGTTTAGTGGAGAAGTTTTTTCTGGAACCCTGCCTATGCATACTGAGACATGCACTCCAAGCCAGTGCTACCATTAGGAGTCCATTCAATGGCTTCTGCAAGACGTTTAGCAAAGAACCCTATAAGGAATTACACAATTTATGGTGTGTTGATACAGGTAAAATTTAAGAGCGGGTATGGAAACAAAGAACAGGGAGCTATAGCTTCATTCCTGCAATCTCTTGGAGGAAATGGTCTGAATATCATGCAGGGAAAGATTAGTCCTAAGCCTTATTGGCTTTATGTGCTGTTCAGGCTGTCTTTGGTGTTGGTGACACTTGTCCAGCAAGACCTGGTCTGTCAGGCTCCTCTAATGAGCTCTGATGGCCCCCTGTGCAGGTATGTGCTCTTGGAAGAACATGGGTTCCTTTCCTTCCTCTGCTATTGATGTGGCCCAGGGCAAGCTTGGAAAGAAATGAGAAAATGTTGGGAATTAATTGAAGAGTCTGTCGGCAGCACAGACATCTCTAGGCATCTCTAAGTGGTGTAAACGCCCTTCCTTCAGCTTCCTGTATTGCATCATTGACAGCAATTCCCAAATTCACTCTGCCTTCCCTGCTGCCTCTGGACAGCCAAGTCCATCGTGGCCAATGGCCAGCCCAGACCTGTTGCCATCTTAGCACTTAATCAGGTTTTAAACTGTGCTCTGAAAATACGAATGCTGCCAAGGTAGAGACTCGGTGTGGCTGTGATGGGAAGCCCTGTTAGGTGGTGATTTCCATGACCTGGCATCCTGTCACACTATACACGTGCTGGGATGCAACCCTGTGCCACTGGATTCTCTACTAATGGGGGATAGCAACTGAAGATGGAATTTGCAGCTTGGTATTTTTTAGGGGTGATGGATGCTACCAGGACAAGGCATGAGAAGGAGAAAAGTCCTCTATCGCCCCTCTGGAGATGCTTCACCTCCTTGGTTTTTACACTTGCCAAATCTAAAGTGTTTCAGCTACCTGAAAGCCCTCAACCCACATTTAGAAGTTTGTCATAGATTGATGAGATTCCTCAAGATAAATGATTGCAGTGGATCAAAAAGGGGGAAACCTGTATCTTAGGAGCACAGGTGACACCTTGCTGCCACTTGCCGGAGAAATGATAAATGTGTCTTGTTGTTTATTGCTCAGCTCCACGGCCAGATCTGCTAAGCTAAAAACTAATTTTACCCTCAGATCTCCTAGTTCTCAAATTTATGTTCATCTGGCATTGCCTTGATCTTCAAAGCAGAAAAATATATCAAAAGAAACAGAATGTTTGACACCAATTACTGCTGCTGGATGCCATCCGCTGAATAAAGATGGAGTGTTAATATTTACATTGAAAGTGAGGGAGATGAAACGCACTAGGTACATCTAAGTCTACAAGTAAGCCCTTCAGTATATAGTAAGAAGCGATGAAACCCAGAAAGCCACTGGAAAATTACCAATGAAAACATCCCAAACCTTCAGAAATCTTGAGTAGCAAAAAAATCACAGCAAAAGCTGTCTTCTAAGCAAGTTAATCAAGTTCCCTGTTTGTCAGTGGTATTTGTTTGTTCCCAAGAGAATTTCTTTAAAATATAAACATCAACCAGTTCGCATCTAAATTTTGCTTGGCTTCAGTATAAGACACTTATCTTCCGTTTTATTCTCATGGGTTTGAAACTGGAGTTCACATGCTCTTCCCTGCTTCTCTTTCTGCTTCATCCTAGGGTTTTTCCTTTTATTTTTTTGTAAGAATCCCAGGTTTTCCCACAACTCCTCCAGCTCCTGTATCTGAGGAAGGGTAGTTTGAGGAGGTCTCCAAGTTGCAAAGCTCGTGGTGGGTTTGTTAAGTGTCTGAGCATGTTGCTGGGTGCCCGGCTCCACGGCCCTGGCCTGCTCCCCTTTTCTGGCCCCAGTGCCTCTGTCATGTGTCCTTTTTATGGTCCTTTGCTAAGCAAAGTAGTTCTTGGTTCTGGATCAAAATGTCTCTGAGTTTTGCTTCATTTTTTTGCCTCTTCATTCAGTCACATAAATGCATAAGCCACGAATAGGCTTAAATGCTTTAATGAAGCTGATTTTTGTTTCTAGTCGAGTTTCATTCTTCAGATTACATTACTAGGTCCACAGTGTCATGAATGAATCAGAGCTATGTAGTGCGTTTTTAGCGAGTTGAAAGGATAATATTTTTAATGAATTGATTTGAGTTTTTTTTCTTTATCTGCAAATGGATTTTAAAATACTTTTTGAGATCAAAATGTCAAAGTGAAATTTTGATTTTTTTGAAGGTATATGTGCTGGTTTTTTTAAACCATAGTTTAGGCTTTGTATGTTAATACAATTCAAGTAAAGCTTCCAGGCTTTGCTGAACACTTCTATCTTTCGATCTGCAGAAGAGGCAAGGCTCTACCAGAGAAGGTTGGGGAGTTTCCAAATTGTGTAGGATCTGGATATTTCTCCTGCAGCACAAGGCCTCCATAGCATGTACCAGAGTAGTGACCCTGCGTTTAGGGAGGTATACATCCTCCCTAAAGGATAGGTTAGGACAGCTGTGCTGGATTTGGCTGAAGAGAAGTTATGGCATTTTCTTTCTGCAGTGTTCCAGGTGGTGATAATTGTGTTCTGGCATAGTGAGGTGTCTAAGAGGTGTCATGGTGAAGAAATCTAAAATCTAGTAATATAGACAAGGAAGGAACTGGACAGAGAGCTATTCAAAAACAAGACAAAAGTTTTGTCATGGGTTTTATAATTGCTTAATGGTGCATTTAGCCATCACACACAGAGGTTTCTATTGACTTTATATTGTTTTTCTTTCAAGCAGAAGAAAAGCTACCATAAGGAGCCAACTTACTCTGCCATAAATACATAAAAGCATTAGTCACATATATGAGCATTTTGAAACTGTTTCTGTACTTTGGCAGTAACCTAAGAAACTAGGTATATTTCTACCCTCCTAATGAGTTAGAGAAAGAATATACCAGGAGAAAAAAGATGTTAAGTTGTCTGTCAGCTCTAGACCCTCTCCTCCCCCACAAAAAAAAAGTTTGCATTTAAGAAACAGCAAAGTGAATCTAATTAATATTAAAATCTGTATACAGCAGGTATGTTGCTGTCTTTATCCCAAGAGTAGGTTTCTGATTGTGGCTGAACTCTGCACTAGTTGGACCCGACCCATTTGACTATCTCAGGATTGTCCAATTTGATTTGCCTGGACAATTTTTCTCTTTCCCTTGGTTGTGGTGAGGGGCTGGAGTGGCTGTGCAGTCCTGCACACAATAGCTCAAAATTCAAAATTAGAAAAGTTTTCTAATTGGAAAAGTTTTTATGTCCTTCATGACAATCAGGTTTCAAATTAGAGATTGGCCATTCAAAACATGTGCATTATTTGGGCACTTATATGGAGTATACATAACTGCATAATTAGCCAGGGGCACCTGTAATCACAGCTGTAAGCGTGCATTAAGTGGAGGGCATCACCGCGTACGAGTCTGGCATTCACAACTGCCTTCCTGCTTGCTTAGATTTCAGGACCTGTTGTCCAGACGGACTCTGGGCACCTCATTAGTAGTTAATCAAAAGCTCCTGCAGTGAACTCTCTCCCAGCCCTCCTGCTGGTTGTCGCAGCCTTCCTGAATATATGGAGATGAACACGGACCAGCTGAAGCAGATGCTTTACCTCCTTTCTACATCTGATATAGTTGAAAAGAGTTTCAAAATTAAATCCCTTCAGGATGCATTCGTTATCTGACTTCTATGTAGCTAAGAGCAGAGCTAGCCTTGAAATGCCTAAGTGGAAGTACAACCATGTGCTAATGATAGTGATAGTGTAATATATTATAAGACGAACTCACTGTTTTCTCTTTCCTTTCCAGATTTTGGCAATCATTTCCATCATGTTTATTGTACTATCTACAATTGCCTTGTCCCTTAACACACTTCCTGAACTACAAGGCATGGATGAATTTGGGCAGACCACAGATAACCCTCAGCTCGCCCACGTGGAAGCGGTGTGCATTGCATGGTTTACAATGGAATACCTCTTGCGGTTCCTATCCTCGCCTAAGAAATGGAAGTTTTTCAAAGGCCCGTTGAATGCTATTGATTTGCTAGCTATCTTACCATATTATGTCACTATCTTCCTCACAGAATCCAACAAAAGTGTACTTCAGTTCCAAAATGTACGAAGAGTGGTCCAAATCTTTCGGATTATGAGAATACTCCGGATTCTAAAGCTCGCCCGCCACTCAACGGGTTTACAGTCCTTGGGGTTTACACTGAGGAGGAGTTATAATGAGCTTGGTTTACTCATCCTGTTTTTGGCCATGGGCATTATGATCTTTTCCAGTTTAGTTTTTTTTGCAGAAAAGGATGAGGATGATACGAAATTCAAGAGCATCCCAGCTTCTTTCTGGTGGGCAACCATCACTATGACAACAGTAGGCTATGGGGACATCTACCCCAAAACACTTCTAGGTAAAATAGTAGGAGGACTGTGCTGCATCGCTGGTGTGCTGGTGATTGCTCTTCCAATCCCAATTATTGTCAATAATTTCTCCGAGTTCTACAAAGAGCAGAAGAGGCAGGAGAAAGCCATTAAGCGCAGGGAAGCTCTTGAAAGAGCAAAAAGGAATGGCAGTATCGTCTCCATGAACATGAAGGATGCTTTTGCTCGCAGTATAGAACTCATGGACATTGTGGTTGAAAAGAATGGAGAAAGTGCAGCCAAAAAGGATAAAGTTCAGGACAATCATTTATCTCCCAACAAATGGAAATGGACCAAGAGAACACTCTCTGAAACGAGCTCTAGTAAATCTTTTGAAACTAAGGAACAAGGATCTCCAGAAAAAGCCAGATCCTCTTCAAGTCCCCAGCACCTGAATGTCCAACAGCTAGAGGACATGTATAACAAAATGGCAAAGACTCAGTCGCAGCCAAATCTTAATACTAAAGAGTCGAGTCAGCCTGGAAAGCAAAAGGAAGAGCTGGAAATGGAGACCCTTCCTGGCCCTATGGTGCCCTTGCTGACCACTCGTGCTGACGGGGTCATTGACATGAGGAGCATGTCGAGTATCGACAGCTTCATCAGTTGTGCTGCAGAATTCCCAGACTCCGGGAGGTTTTCCCACAGCCCGCTTGCTACCCTTCCCTGCAAGGGGGGCATCAATGTGATTCAGGAGCAGAGCAGGCCGGAGGGGAGCGGGGCCAGATTTGTGGAATTAAACCCAAGCTCCGAGGGCAGCCACCGTTCTGCTTTTTTCATAGAAAGTCCCAAAAGCTCCACAAAGGCCAGTAACCCTTTAAAACTGCGGTCCCTGAAAGTCAACTTCATGGAAGAGGACACCAGCACATTAGTACCAGCATCAAATGTACTGAGAATATACCCAGACCCTCTCAAGAGCAGGGGAGCTGCTGCTGCTGCCACAGATACTTCCTTACTCTCTGACAGATCCTTGGTGAGTCCAGAAACCTCCATCTACACAACTGCGAGCGCTAGGACACCCCCAAAGTCACCAGAGCAGGCAGCCGTAGCTTTCAACTTCCACGATGCTGGTATACATAAATATATAGATGCTGACACGGATGACGAAGGTCAACTCCTTTACGATTCAAGTCCTCCCGGATGCCCCCCAGGAAATGTGAGTCCCAAGTATGTTACAAACAGTGGTTATCTAAAGCAAAAGGACAATGTTTATAGAACAGAGAAGAACCATCTAGAAGCTGCTGCTTTACCCACCTCTCCTAAGCTGATAGGGCAAAACTGCATTTACTCTATGGAAGGTATCACTGGAAGAACCCAGGGCAATCAGGAGACTGTTAGACTAGAAAATCACATTTCCCCAGAAGTCCATGTATTACCAGGTGGCGGAGGACATGCTAACACACATGATCAAAGCATCTGAGACATGCTCCAAAAGAACTTGCTGAGAGTTTACAGGAATGTCTTTACAGTCAACACAAAAAGAGCTTCTGCATGGCATGAACTTGGCTGAAACAAGCCACCTGTTTCTAAGTCTGAGGGGTGGTCCAGTGTGGGTTTGTGAAAATGTCCTTCTCTGAAACAACTCTAAAGACCTTGCGCAACTCAAGCGCTACAAACATCGGTCAGAAAAAAGGATTGCAAATCATGATCACACATTGATCTCCTTTCATGTTGTCCAGTGAAGCCAATGTGACCAAATATCCATCCATCCCCCTTGAACGCTAGAGCTCCTTTTGGAAATATTAACATCCAGTTTGCATTAGTTCCATAAAGGATGCCAAGGCAGCCAGATTTGAACTCTGGAATAAATTGCTGGGGTTGGTATAAAGCTATCAAAACCACAGTGCTTCAGGGCAGCTGTTCCCCATCTACAGCTTTCTCTGATGGATATTGTGTCTAAAGGTAACAGGGAACACTTGCATTATTGGAAAATCCAAGTGAAACCGTTTAAAACAAATAGTGGTCTAGAGAAACCAATTATTAAAATGCTCTGTGTGTATTTAACAATACAATATCCTGTAGGACCTGACATTTTCTTTTGAAATATCAGCAGGGTGAGTTGCACCACTTGTATCTAATTCCAAACATCCCTTAGGACGTAGTGAAACTTGCACTTACCCTCTGCTCAAACCAGTAGGTGCCCTGGGGCCTGCGCGCAGCCCGCAGGGATGCACAGCCCACGCTGGGAAGGTGGGAAGGAGCCATGCAGAAGCAGGGATCTCCGGAGGCTTTGCAGCCGGAGCCGCTTCCCGGGGCCGGCGGGAGCGGGGCTGGATGGAGAGCTCCGTCCTCTCCCGGGTGAATCGGGCGCTCTCGTCCCCGCGGGAGGCTCCTTGTCCTGCTGCCCGGCGCGTCCGACGCTCTCGCGCCGGGGCCGGGCCCCACGGGGCAGTGCCGAGGGCCGGGTCAGCTCCGGGGGGTGCCCCCTTCCCGCCCATGCTCCGACTTTAGGCGTCAGCCACCATCTCGCCCTCGGCCAAGGAGAGGAACGGGTCGGTCTGAAGCTTTTTGCACCCCGAGGGGTGCAGTGAAAGATATGCAAGTGTTACACAAAAATATGCAAAACGAGGGATTCTTTAGTCACCCGCCGCGGCCTGGCTGTGCTCTCCCTTGTGGGGCTGCCGCTCGCAGGGCATCGCCCGCTGGGACCGAGCGGCCGCGAGAGACAGCAGAGCCAGGCCTGAGGTTTTAGTAACATCCAGTCATTTTTAAGCAAAACAACAACAAAAGTTAAGATTTGACCATTTTAAATGAACAGAACTAGCAGCCACCAGCCTAGGTTTTTAAGATATTATTGTTTCAATAAAGTTATGTCAAATTGCGTAGGAAATAATTTGTCTTTGGTTTTTAATACTGGGGGGGGAAAAGCACTTTACGTTGACTTTCTGTTGTCGTTGTTGCAATGCTGGAGTAGGATAGCAGAGTGTAACAATCAAGCACTTTAACCAAGCACTATTTTAATTTGTGCCTCCTGTCGTGACCGTGATTTGTTACACACCCGTAGCAAGTCACAACCTGTCCTGTGATAACTGTGATGGTAATATTTTATGTTGTATCTGTTTCTACTGTAAAACTCAGTTGTAAATAACTCTGTTGATAAGCGTTTCCTAACCTATTTCTAAGTACCTGCCGGGGCGTGTAACTATTTGCATGCAACAGGTCTTGGAATGTGCTAATAAACGGGACTCTAGAGGATGCACACACTGGAGGAAGATCATGAGCCACTCGAGTCCACTACGTTTTGTTCCTTTCTACTGTATAAAAAGAAAAAAAAATGAAAAAAAACCTGTTGGTTAGTCCTGAATGTAAATGTCTGTCCGTCCAAGCTGTACAGTACTTCTGTCTGTAATCAGTAATAGTGAACGCAGCATGTACGGACAAAAGCAATAAGCACATATATGTTGTAGGAACTATTCTGGGATATGACGATAGCTTTGTTAGGTCTCTCCTCGGCACAATACTGTACACACATTGGGATAACTCAGCGTTGGTCAGCCGATCCCCTCGTGGTGGGACGTAGCCCACAGAGGTACTTCCTTGCAAGTCGTACTTGCTTCCTCGTAAGGCAAAACCCTGGGTAAGGCGCGAGCAAGAACTGAGCTGCAACCTCACGAATTCGCCTGCAAGAGACCCCATGTCGCGCAAAGAGTTACACGGGAGGTACTTGAAATACGTTAAGGCGTCTATGCTTGCAGAATATACTCTGCAGAGTATTTACGCAGGGCCAATTCCTGAGGTTCCTCAGCTTCTGCTCCACCTTCACTCAGCCAAAACCACCGTTCGTCTGAATGGGCTCTTTGCCTGGTGAAGGACTTTAGGATTTGGCCATAGTAAATACAAGTGTACTTAGAGGAACTGACGTATTGCTGAGATACTAGTTAAGATTGAGTCATTGCGAAAAAGTAAAGTGACTTTCCAGCAGGTAAGCTTTAATTACTGATTTACTCTATGGCTTCCGAGGCCATAGAGCGGCAAAGAGAAATTTAAAGAGAACAGTCTTAACGTAATCTCTATGTTTCAGTGATCATTCATGTCTGCCATCAGCACAAATGTAAAAAGAAAAGAAAATCAGGGAACATTTTTTTGATAAAGTAAATAATAGTGATTTCCAAGTTAAATATTTTTAGAGCTGATGCTTTCATGTGGAGAAAAAGTCATATTTTACATGTCACAGAAGTGAATACATTTAAATATAGCCATATAGTGTAGTATTAACCACACTTTCATCCAATTGGTTTATAGATGGCACTGACAAAAATGTATAGATCAACAATTCTATCATTTTTTAACTGATAATCAACTGGTGCAACTCTCCTTGTAACCAAAGGCCCTCTCTCTGCCTTGTGTGATCGCTTATGACACACACCTTATATCATCTATTTAGTCCTACCTTTAAAGTAGCATTTTATTGATTCACTTTTGAAAGCCAAATTCAAAAGTATCATTAAAAATCTACCTTTTAAGTCTGAATAGCCAAAGTCCTATAGATTTCTTATAGAAAGCAAATAATTTAAAATTAAGCATATAATATGCTTGAAGAGCATTTCTTTCTTATTTGTGTATGAAGATGTAGCTCTCATTTTGTGCCCAGTTAAAAAGGAAGTATGTTTAATTTATTTTAACGAAATAAAGTCTGAATATGAAGTATGTATCTATATATGTGTGTGTGTGCATAATACACATATATATAATGTAAGCACTGGGAAATCTACTCTAAAATAAAGTTATGGTAGACCAAATCTGTACTCATTACAAAAGGGAAGGCAGTGCTTTGAAAACATAATGCTCACCAAATCCTATAGATACTAGAAAGACAATTTCATTTTATAGTTTGATACATATTTCCCAAAGCTCATGGAAGTAGGGGACAAAATATGCAATATCTCTTGCATCAAGCTAAAATGTGCAGTTCAATCACTGATATTTGGCATTCAGGTCTGTGAATTTACTGTGTATCGTGTACCAAGCAAGCTGACAGAGACTCACCTAATGCTGCAGAAGACGTCATATCTGAAAGGACTATGTATGTGTGATGTCTGTTCTTGCTTGTATTTTACATCATTAATGTCATTTTTAATACATATATAAATATATATATAATATATATATATGCGGAAGGAATGGGTGCAGTTTTCTTAACCAGGAGGCAACGATCCTTTGAGTTTTAGCCTTGAGCAAAGGAAAACAGCAGTCACTTATTGCAGTAGATTTCTCAGTGCCTTTTCTTAGAAACTTCACCTAAGCACACTTAAGGAAAAACGAGAGAGTCTCCTGTGAAATCCACACTTCTGAGAGGTTTGAGAGTCTATAAAGGTAGAAGAAGAAAAAAAAAAGATGAAAAGAAAACCAATGGAACGCACATTCCCTTTCTGAACATACCGTGTGTCAAATGCCGGGGAATATTTGTCTGTGCAAGTCACGCAGAAACAAATCCGAGGCGGATGGTTTCTTTGGCAACTATGGCTGTGATAAACTGTAGCCTTTTCTTCCCTTGCAGCTAATAAGATACACATTTCTAAGGAAAACAGTATTCTCTTCTGTAAAATTGTAATGTATTGTTAATATTTGTACCTATTGTATATTTATGTCTTGGCAGAATTATGACCGATAACAGTTTATAGTAAATAACAAGGGTATTTAAAATTCACTGCAAAGACAAGGTTTCTAAAGCCAGGTTCTCTCTCTGTCGGTACGCTCCACGCCACCATCCCCAGTGGTTTCTATCACTCCATTCGAAAGGCAACGGCGGAATCGCTGGATAAAGTAGCACAGCGATGGCGAGGGGAAGCAGCCGGGCTGGAGCGCGCGGCGGCGGCTCCGCATCAGCTCCAAACGCGCTCACGTTTTCTCAGTCATCCTGCCCTCACAACGACCAAGCGTTACCTTAGATTGCGCTAGAACTAGTGGGGATTGCTCCCCACGCGGGGAGAATACGGCTTTAAATAGTTCTTGAATAAAGTACAGATGTTCTAGTTACCTCTGTACCTCCTGTTTGCCATTGTGTTGGCTTTATAAGTACCTGATGTATGGAAAAGTCATGTGACTTTCATGCATTCCAGAGTAGTCTATTTTTCTGTTCAGATTTAAAATATATATATATATATAAAAATATAAATATATATCTGTATTTTTAGCAAATTTATAATAGGGCAATCAAGTCAGATTTCTTCTTTTTGTATTACAGAATATATTAGATGCTTTCTTGTTCTTCATTTACATAGTGCTAATAACCTTTTTGTTATTATTTTTCCATTCTGAAACCACCTGCAACATCCATCCTGGAAGTGCGTCTACGAAAGGTCGCTGAGTTTGTCTGATGTTGTCGTGTGTTTGTACTTTCCTGTTTGTGGTACTTAAAAATAACCAGGGACTGGATATGGAAACCAAGAGGTTCTTTCTGAGAAACGCAGAAGGCGGCAGCCAGACTAACCTCATTTATGGCAGTGCAAATGTCAGCGAGTGTCACTGGCTTCAGTGTTAACCATATCCTGAACTACAGTGCAGATGTTCCAGGTTTCCATCAGTTTAATTTGAATTTGACTGTCCTGGTGATTGTGATGAAATTGGGATAGACATCAAAACTGAAAGTTCAGGGTCTTCTGTCAAGGGAATGACCTGGTGATGTTCAGGCAAAGCTCCCTCCAAATTCTCTACCTTCTTGGGAGCTTTTCCTGGCTTAAAACACAAGGGGCCAAGACTTTTATTTCCCAGACAAAATTCAATAAATGAGGAAAATTAATAGGAGAACAAGATGCTGAATGTTCACATTCATAAAAGAACCCCATTTGGATTTGGTTAAGGTAAAGTCCACCCATGTACCTGCTTACTTCATGATCTTGCTTTAAGGTCACATAAAACGAATAAGAAAGTCCATGAGCTAAATGTGTATCCTGACACTCTCTCATGGCCTGGTGAAGTTCAGCAGGGCTTTTGCCCCTGTTAGACCTAACAAAGAGTTTCTGACTTCCCCATAGCTCTACATAAATATTTTATTTTGAATCAACCCAGCAGCCTTGTCAGTGACTATTTCTTTTCAAAGAAGGCATTTTGGTTCTCATTTCATTTGTTAGCCCAAGCATACACTTACAGAGGTCACTTTGTGAGATTTATTCACATGCTCATGAAGCTAACCAGTAAATCAGAAACAGAATTCATTTGAACGTGCACATGTTTGAAAGCCTGGATAACAGCTGAAGGAATAGTAGAACTGGCAGACACAGGTTTGCATGTGTTTATGCATGATTATATATGAGGTTATTAAAATTGGGGTTTTTTTATTTGTTTACTTGTTTGGTTAGTTGGATTTTTGTTTGTTTCTTTTTGAAAGCGACTATTGCAATAGCCCTTTATGTCTATCTAGCTCCATCATCAAAGATGCCCCTTCAAAAGGCACTTTCCATATCAATAAGTTTTCCTGAGAAGATTTAGCAAGGCTGTAGGAAGCTTCTATTCATACCAGTCTCAGATTTGACCTGCAGGTAGTCCTCCTGCAACAAAAGAGAAATGATCTAAATGCCAAGCAGCCCCTCAAAGAAGAGATGTTTCTTTTTCCACATGTTTTCTGCCCCATTCTGATCATATTTAGGCTTTGCACTAAGTCTTTGTCTTGGCCAGACAAAGGAAACCTTAGGAACACTAAAGTTGGTATTCAGGATGTGTGTCCCCTTTGTTGCTGGTGTTACCTAAGCCACAAATAAGTGTCCTTTGACACCAATGGTAGGGTGCCACAACTCTTCTTATCTGTAAATACTACTCAGAATTTTGTTTTGCTTGATTTTGGCTTCATCGCACAAGAAGTTTTCTTTCTAGAGGCTTAGAAGAAAAAGCTTCTTTTTTCAGTAGTGGTAACGCTATTGATATTCTGTAGGAATGAACAAGGATTAACATTTGACACTGTAAAGGGTCTTTTTGATACCGTAGTTACACTACCTTCAAAAATAGCTATCAGGCTGGGCTCAGAACAAAGATCTACCCAAACTAGAGCCTTGTGAGAAGCCAGGGAGCCTAATTTGCCAAATTCTTTGCTGCTGTAAGTAATGATCCATTGATGCCAATGGAGTTGTGCCCACTTAGCCTGGTAAAGAATTTGGACCCATGTCTGTAAAAGCTGATGGAAAAATAAAGGCTCTGCATGACCTCAGGGATGGAGGTGTCTGTCCACAGCACCTACAAGAAAACCATTTGGGAATGGTAAGCAGTATCAGCTCGTCAAAAGCATGTGAAAGGGGGTAACCCTCCGTGAAAGAGGATGGCCGTTTACTTCCTCTTGAGCATCACACGGTGTCAGCTCATTCTTTGCTAGTTTGAAGCCACAGGTAGTGTCCCAGACACAAGTCATGGTCCTTGCATTGGGACCACATGCCCAGCCACCCAGTTCAACCCTGCCAGCCCTTGAGCCCAAGACTTGCTGCTGCTGAGGAGACACTACCAAGAGCTGGGCCACCAGTTGTTGGTAGTTGTTGACCTTTGACAGTCACATCCGTTTTATTGGTAATCTGCAACGAAAATCATTTTAAGACGCATCAGTTCTGCTCTACACTCCATTTTTCATTTAGATTCTCTGCCCATTAGGTCTATTATATCTTTTATTTTTCACTGCACCTAAGTACTATTAGCGACATTTTGGCTCATGAGATCACTGGGTTTTATTTTAGTTATACTGATTTTGTTGGCTTGTGGCAAAGACAGAGAAAAATGTTCCCACTCCTCCTAACTTCCTGGTCGTACACAAAATTGCTTTTGCATTCAACCCACTGGTTTGGGGGCAGCATCTCCATATTACTTAGAACTTTGAAGCCATGATGCTTTAACCCGAAAGACCAACCATGAGCACCAAACTCACTTTACAACTAAACTAGCATTAAAAATAGAGAGCCCCATCTATAATGAAGAAGATTTCTGTTTTTCAATCAGGCCAGTGAAACAGATCTTAAATGGGGAGAAAACACGTAAAGAGGCCCTGGTCGGTATGTGTGAAGGGCTTCAGTCCTTCCTGCTCCAAACGATCCAGCCCAGCTGCATGACCTGCAGATGCTCCATTAGCCACCAGCCCTAAGTGCCCTGAGAGCCTCATCCCCAAGGAGAAGTGCTGAGCGTCCATGGCTGTGAGGTTTCCTTTAAAAGAAAAATGTGATCCTTACTTAACAACATATAAAAACTGGAAAATCTGTGTTTTCTATGGCATCTCCTGTGGATGCAAGTTCTTTGTATTTGGAAATTGAAAATGACCGTGATTCGGTTTAAGAAAGGGCAGAATACATAGGTTTCTCCATTGCCATGGACATTAGCTATTTTTTTAACCTGAGGAAAGGGGAAAACCAGTTCAACTTGTATCTCGTGAAGGGCAATGCTTCCTGCCTTTGGCAGCCCAGCAGACTTGGCCCATGTTGCATGATCTCTACATTGGATCAACCCAAGGGGCAGCGCGTCAGTAGATGTTTTCTCCCCATTTAAGCAATTTTTCAATACCCTGGTATTTGGGGGTGATTACAGCAACGTTAGCCATATACTAGTGTACTTAGAGTCTTACATTTTTTGTAATTTTCATTTAGTCCTTCTTTGTTGAAGTTTATTGACCTCTCCAGTTGTTTCCGTAAAAACAAATATTAAAAAGAAAATCAATGTCTTTATATGCATGTAGTAGTATGAAACTGTGATCAATGTGTGACATTCAGAAACTGTACTGTCTTGTAAAATATGTCCAAATGTCTAAGGATTTTAAAGCAATGGTCCCTTACTACAGACTACAGAAATAAATAAAAAGGTATGGATAAAACCAAAGCCTTTAGTTGCTCTGTTTCACAGTCATATTTACTGGGCAAAAATAAAATAAATACCATCATCTGGCAATGAGCTCCTGCCTTAGCTCATTGGAGCTAACAGCAGGTTTAGACATATGTTATTTGCTCACGGCGAAGGCCATGATTCAGGAAAGCGGTGCCGAATTTGACACCTCCTGTTTAAGTCTGACAGATTCAGACTGCACAAACCCCGGTGCTTCTGTCCTTACCCAGCGCGGACAAAAGGCTCCTCGGGAGACGGGCACCACATGGCCCCGCTGTGCTCGGAGCTCCCTGTCCCCTCCAAACCTGCAGCATCCTGAAACCTGCCGCAGGCAACAGGGCACCTCGCGGTGAGGAGCAGGCAAAGGTGCTGCCTTGGCTGCTGCTCGAGTCAAGAGCTTGGACTCCCTGGTAGTCACACTGCGTTGCTCCTCCATTGAATTAATAAAGGGGCTGATTAAATCTGCAACCCATCAGGGCAACGGTAGCTTGACCTACTCATTAATGTTTTCTTTGAAGTGATTATAATTGTATACTTATGTGAGAATGCATCTTCTGTAAGAAGACCCTTCAATTTGCACCCCCTGGTTTACAGAGACATTCAGAGTTAACTCAAATGATTTAATTTAAGATCTTTTAAAATAATAAAAGAAGAAAAAAAAGAAAGAAAAAAAGAAGCATAAAGTCCTGCCCAAGCCCATCACTTGTTTGTGTGGGTCCACATCCACTCAACCTCTCAAACTAACTGCATAAACAAATCAAATGGAAAAGACTACAATGATGTGTACAGCTGCACATCTTATTTTATGCACACTCCCATACTTGCAAAAAGAGATCATAAAGTTATGTGCAAAAGCAGCCAAATCCCGTAGAGGTATGATGTACCTGCACAGCATTTCAGTAGTGTGTCGCTACACCAACCTGGATTCATTTTCCATTTAGTGTAATCTTAAAAAAAAAAAAATCCATTGAGTGTTTCACAATAAACAGCGCAATGAAATCCAATAAGATGAAGGCGCTGAACTTGAAAGGAAGTTTACAAATGAAGAGCTAGAAGGTGAGAAACCCCAATCACATACGTCTTCCATTTTCTACTACTGTTTTTCTGTTTGTTTGTTTCTTGCCTGCTAGCCTGAACGTGAAATCTCCTGAATTATAATCCAATATCTGTAATTATGCTGTCCAAGGAGTTCTTCTTTATGAACTGATTTACTTTATCAAGTAAATTAAAATAATGCCTATCTCTCGAGGCGTTGTGGCTCATTATTGTGTTGCAGCTCCTCGGTTGTTAAATATCTTCCTCCTAGTCAGTGTGCGCTACAGAAATGAGTCTCCACTTTGCTCAGACCTCCCCTCCCTCCAAATCCTGGTGCCCCCAGGTACTTTATGGGCAATGCACCAGTGTTTTTAACCCCACGGCAAGGCAGCAGCTTGGCGTGGGCTGCACCCCTTGCTGCGCCGGCCCCGGTTGTCCGCAAGGCCTGATGCCACTGCATTAGCTAACGTTTTACATCATGCAATTAAGCTCAAATATTAACTACGTGCTATGGAAAGATCTGGCAAGCAAGTGCTGAGCTTTGTTTGGCATGGGCGCCTTGTACTACTTTTAATTCTGTCCTTAAAAGCAGTGGATTTTTTCCAGCGTTTAGCTTGGCCGGTGCCGCTGGCGCATGGAGCTGCAGCTGCTGCAGCGGGGCCCTCGTTCCTAGAGATCTCAGGCTGCTGTGGGAGAGCAGGAACGTTCCTGTTCACCACGTATCATCACATCATGTCACCAAAACCAAGGAGGATGTTTAGGTTTTTTTCATCACACAAGAACAGGAGGAAAGCGACGATTTTTCAAAATACTACGCTCATTTCAGAAAAGTTAGCAATGATTTAAATAAATTTCAAATTATTTGGAGGAAAGTATCTGCTTAGGAAATTGGGCATAGTTTCTTCCACTGTTGCCTTCTACTTTCTTACTTCCCTCCTGCTTTTTATTAAGAAATTGAGCTACTCAGAGCTGCAACATCATTATTACTCAGCAAGCAAAAGCATTTAGAGGTAACTTTGCCCCAGAGTATCATCTGCAGCCATGGAAGCAGAGGCTGAGACAAATATGTCCCAGCAAGGAAAGGCTGTGATTTCTGGTTAGAAACACAAGCCCTGAGCATTAACCGTAGCTTTGGAAAGTAAGTGCAAATTTGTGCAGCACTGTATAAGACAATTTAATTCCTATATATTTAAACAATGACTCCATATGTCTAATCTACAAGGCAGACTTACATTTTACTATACCCAGTGCCATTGTTGGCAGATATGTGGTTAATAATAATCAAGGTCTGTGTATTGCACAGAAAGGATAGAGAATGCAAAATGCTATTTTCATGCCTTAATGATAATTAGTATAAAAACTGATCTGCAGCTTCTAACACTCTTGAACACTGGCGAGGAGAACACTAGGGAGCATTGAGATGAAGATTGATCCAGGCATGAGAAAGTGTAAATTTAAATTATTTAGCAAAATGAATTCCCATAGATGTTCATGGTCTAGTTTTACTCCTCTTTACAGGCAGATTTAATAGCCAGATGATACAATAAATTGGAGACATTATTTTCTGAATCATGAGACTGGCACAGCCAGAAAACCCTTTAAAAATGGAGCCCACAAAGTGCAGGAGAGGGAGGCAGAGCCTGCCGACCACCAGCCCTGCTGCACAGACCTGCCCTCCGCAGCCAAAGCTTTGGTCACTCGTGGGGCTTGCGCTGGTCACCAGACCCTGCAGCCTTTCCCAGCTGTGACACCGTCACAGCCGACGCCAGGCAGGTCACACCAGGTACCAGGATGAGCCACGAAGGATCCCACCGAGGCAGGACACAGAGTGCTGGGTTCTCCTGCGCCATGTGTAGGCCAGCACTGCCCCTCAAACAGCTCCATGCAGGATGTTTGCTTTGGTTCCTGGTGGGAAGATGACCTCTTTGCTAAGCTTTATGGCTACTTTCCAGTGTAATAAGGTCTGGGAAAGACGTGTCATTCCTGACATGTTCAGGTCACTCTTCTGGGTCATTCTACAGTTCTGGTTGCTCTTCAGAGCTACCCTGGAGCATCCTTGGGGCTCTGTTCCACGTCCAGGGTTTAAGCAGCTCTCAGGTCTCAGCCCAACCAGGAACTGCCTGCTCAACTAACAGGAAGGTCTGGATGACAAGAAAATGAATTATAAGGTATATAAAAATCTTTTATAAAATTATAAGGTATGTAAAAACCTAGTGGTATAAGATTCAACCAATGAGAGGAGCTGATTTAGCAAGAAATATTCCCTGTGAATAAAGTAGCCTACAGAAGCTTTTCTTATACAACCTCCCCAAAGAAGCCGGTGCTGCCCATGCAGGCCAGGCTACTAGATGAGAAAAAAAAAAAAATAGCCCTATATGTTATAGCAGCTTTCATGCTCGTATAGGCTCATCACAAATAAGGGGACCATAACTCCAACTCTATTTTGTTCTGATTTTTTTTAATGACAAGTCATTGAAAGTCATGATGCTGTTTGTTGGAGGGCAGGTATTAAGTGTTGTCTTATGCTTAAAAAAGAAAGACCACTTCCTGAAGGTGAAACTTACCAGGAAAATCTGTAATTTTTCTCTATATATTTTTTTTCAAATCAGCAATATTGTTTTCCCCTAAAATGTAACATTTTCTAGCAAACAAATATTTTTGATGTATTTGAGCAGAGAGTAGGAAGACCAACGCTGAAAAAGCAGACCACCAGCGGTTCCCCTGGGAATTCAGCAAAAAGGAACACTTGATTTCCTATTAATATAAATGAGCTTGTTAGCTGGGTTGACTTCAGACTGAGTTCAGCAGTTCAGAGCCTCTATTCCAGGAAATACAGAATTTCTATAACCAAAAAAAAAAAAAAAAGAGAGAGAGAGAGTGAAGGAAGGATATTGCAAGTGCCTGTTTCCTGACTAAATGATTTTGGTATTCTGGTGTCAGGGTAGATGAATGGAAGATGAGGTAGGAGACTGTGAGGACCGGTCTGAACTGAGACCTGGAGGAAGGTTTCATTGGGATACTGGGAAGGGATTTCCAGAACATCAGTCAACTCATATTGTGTTGCAGTCTTCTTAATAGATTCCTACTTCCTGAGTGATCTGTGCAACTGATATTCTTATAGAGGTCTAGAATAAATTCTCAAATCAACATTTCCTGGTCTTTTTTTTACAGAAAGCAAAACCATTTTAAAGAAGATGGCCGGTCATTTCTACCAGTGCTGCTATTGCAAGAATGATTTGGTGGTGGTAGCCTAATGCAGAGGTCTGAGAATACTCAAGCTGTGGCTCTATATTTAATGCTGATATATTGCTCTTGGGCAGCCTTCGGTGGGAAGAAAACAAACACATATCTATTTCAGAAGAGCGTTATGACTTTATAATTGACAATAACTTTATTAACATTAGTAAATAAGCTAAGAAGAAAAAAATACAGTATTTCCAGCAAGATAATTTAGAATGCAATACCAGGTAGGAATATGATCTCATGAAAAATAAATGGTCACCGTGATAAAGAATAAACTAGGCACGTTTGCCATATCTCGTGCTATTCAAGAATTATTTTTATGACTTTCCTCCCTAGTCCTTTTGGCAGGGTGTCTCGCTAGTTCTTTCTCACACAATCTCTCGCTTTCTCATCCTGCTCCCAGAACCTGCACCCCTTCCCTCACGGAGAGGCTTTTTCTTCCTATAAACAGTCAGCTATGGTGCACGCTTTGCAGTCCACCTGCAAAGGCCCAGCGCTCCTGAAGGCAGAACCGCGTGGGAGCCGGGGATTGCTTTGATAGCAAATGAAGCGTGTGAACATTAGCAGGCACCAGACGAGCAGTCCTGCCCTCGTCTCGTCCTCGGGCTGCTCGGCACGGCTGGAGGCCGAGTGCTGCAGGGAAGTGCTCACGCAGGCACGGCCAACCACCGTGCATGAGCAGCATGAGCATTGCACAGGCAATTACAAATTAGCTACGTTAGAAAATTCAGGATTTGGCTTTTGCAATTTAAATAACATCCAGATGCACAAATGGGTAAGAGTGTGGGTTTTTTTTTCCTTTTTCTTTCCCCTCCAGACACACGTATCTGCCCACAAGCCACTGTCCCCACTATCCCGAGTCCAGCTTCCCCTCAGGGGATTCCTGGCAGCATGATGTGTGTTTTCTTGTGTGTTTCCATGGCTTTGAGAGGTGGTGTGCTTGCTTGGCCACCCAGCCATGGAGGAATATTGGCCTGAACACGAGCAACACCATGTGGTCACCAGCTCATCAGGAGCGCACGCAACCCCGTTACGCAGGGATAGTCCCTGGGCAGAAGTCACGTTGGTTGCTCAGGTCTGATCTGCCTGAATAAGGAGCTGGGCGAGCTCCTGCAGCCCTGAGCGATGGGGACTGTCACCTGGTGCAGCTGGAGCCCCCGTGAGCTGGTCCTTTAGGGTCTGATTGATAGACAAAAATTGGTGAATCTCACCTCACCCAGTCCCTGGTCCTACTGCATGGCAAAAAGCAACCAACTCAGTTTTAAACACAAGGAATTTTCCAAAAAACAAGGCCCAGAGAAGCTGCCTGGCTGACTCGGCTCATGCACCAAGGCTCTCTGTTCTGCAAGGCTGGACCAAGGGCCTAAGAGACAGCCCATGGCCCGGGGTGCTCAATCACAGAGACTGCAACTGTCCCCAGAGGTGGGATTACAGAGTGAGTTCCCTGTCTTACACACTAACCAGCAACAACCTGCATTCTGGACGTGAAGCTTGTCTGCCCTTCTGTATCGCCCCAGCTCCGTCATCCTTCAGAGAAGCATCTCCCAAAAGCTTTTTCAAAACCAATCTCTGTCTGAAACAAGACTCTTCTCGAGTCAGCCACGGGTGCCTCTCTTTTCCTGGCTGTTACTCAAGGTATAAGATCCACATCCCTACCACAAACCATGCTGGGACTTCTAATTGGGCTTTCCTCCCACTGTAACTCCCTCTACCATCTGTTTCTCTCTTTCTCACTGATGACACATCCCTCAGTCACTCAGCAGTGCCACCAGGATGGGAACCAAACCCCGGAGAGGCACTCAGACCAGCTCCCGCTCTTGCTCTCCATGATCCCAATCACCCTCTGGTCCAGGCACGAGGCGGGATCTCAGCTCATCACTTTCACGTTTGGAGAGCGGCCACAGGGTTTGCTCCAAGCCACCTTCCTGGCCTGGATATTAACACCAGCTCGGCAGCCTCAGGTCTTCTTGAAAATGAGTTAGAAACCCCAGTGTGTCTGCAAGACGGAGCAAAACGTCCACGGCACTGAGCAGGGTTGGGGTCTCACTCTGTGCCTCTAAAGAGCAGCAGTTTAACTCATGATATAACTGATTGTCCTGGTTAGCTCAAATTCACTGTAGTGTTTGCAGCAACTAGGAGCTCCCCACCTCCCGTGGAGCCGCTCTGCTGTGATAACCGGCTGCGTGGAGGATCTGGCCACTGCTCTTTACTGCTGCACCTGTGGAGATAACTAAACGATCACCAACATGGTTACTGCTTTTGGCCTCCTTCCAGACCCACAGTCATGTTAGAGTTGGGCTGCTGCAAATGAAAATGCATTAGAATTTTAAATGAGTGCATAAGTGATGCTTGCTCATTGGGAATCTTGAAGTTAATGTTGCCTGCAGCTATTACTAGTGTTTTCAGAAATAATTCATTAGCTGCAAAGAGCTTCCTCCATGCCTTAGGAGGTGAAACAAAAATAAGCTATTTCACTTTTCTTGTTAATTCCCTCCTTTTAGTCACCTCCTTCTTCATCCATCTCTTTTTCAGGCTGAAAAGGCAGGACCCAAGGTCTTATGGATAGAGCCTGCACAGAACCATTTCAGAAGAGCTCTTAGCCAGGTACCCCAAGACAGAACAGTTCACTAGCTCCCACAGTAATACTTTCCTCCATATATGGACTTTTCTAAGCAAGGTTTCTGGAAATGTCAGTCCCTACCAAACTGAGGAGCAGTGGACAATTTATAGCATTGCCCTCTGGCTGCCAAAGGACCTGCTCAGCACGTCACAGAAGCTGAAAACAAAAAGTCTGGTTGGATCAGGCGCTTTGCTGAAGCGAAAGCAGAGCCCTCACCTCCGATACACGGCCTTGCATTTGGCCACAGGGGACCAAAGCAGAGAGATTTATTTTTCCTGCAGTAAATCTAATAAGTTCATTTTTGACTGCATGAGGAACACCAAGAAAATTATTTTCTCTCAGCATTTCAGTTTCTCTACTCTTGATCCCAGAAGAAAAGCAACAAATAAAAATAAATGATGGAGGAGAGAGAGAAGCATTTTATAGATTGTCTTGAAAGAAAATACACTAAGGGTGGAGGTCAGGTTGTATCGATTAGCCCACCAAAATGCTTTATTCAGACTGAGGAACGCCTGAGGAATGTGAAAATTATTTTCTTGCAGTTTCGGGGCTCTTGAAAGCCTTGAAGAACACCAAAAAATAGTGATTGCCCCTCACTAACTCTGCACCTACCCATATGGCGCGCTGAGCGCCTGGATGAACCTCCCTCCTCTGGGATACGCAGCTGTCTGAATCCATCCTTGCTGCAGCAGGAGAGGGAAACAGCAGTGCTGGCTCCAGCGAGGAGCGGGCATCTTCACTCAGCTGCATCTCACATGAACATCTCAACCTCACTGACAAATTCAAGCAACGTCCGTTCTCCCAGGACAGGGAGCTGCATCAATATCTAAGCGAAGGAAGACAAAGACATGAGTGACTTTATGTTGGGGTCCTGGATGTGACTGAGCTGTTCATCCCCTGCAAAAACAACACAATCCTGCCATCCCGGGGCTGGGTTTGCCCGTCCGAGCCCGTCGCGGGGCACAAGCAGCCTGCAAAGGCCCCGTCCTGCTTCTCCACAGCGAGTCCTGCTGCCAGCACCAGCCCCAGTGTCCCAACCACCCCATGTCCTTTGGCCTCAGGAGGGAACTCGATATTTTCTCCTTAGAGGTTTGACATGAGAATTTGACTGTGTTCAAACACTGGGATGTTCCCACCTGCACTAAAAGCCAAATTGCTTCCAGAGACAGACTGCAGCATTCTGAATTCAAAGGAAGATTCCTGTCCCCTTTAATTACCTCGGCTGTCCCTAACGAGACAATTAAAACCATTCCGGTAGCTCCCAGGCATCAGGCTGCCAAGGCAGGAGTGTGGGGGAAGGCGGCCCCACTCGCTTTCCCCTCCCTCCCACTAATTTCGGAGCAATTCCACGTGTCTCACGTTCATCCGTTCCCGTTGTGGCCCCTCGCAGCCCTGCGTGCCCGGAGCATCCATGTTTATCCATGGCACATTCCAGCTGCTGCGCTCGCAGGACCACGCTCAGGTTTCAGTTACCCTCCCAGAGCAGCACATGTGTGAAAGCAGCAGCCTCCCACCCTGCTTTTTTTCACTTCAAATATAGCTATTTGCTGCTCAGGGGTGTTTGTGGGCCTTCAGAGTGAAAGATTTCATACATATGGATGGAGGGAGAGGGAGAATATTGTCTCCCAAGGGAAACACTGCGGGAGCAGGAGCGCTGCCGGGCCAGACCCGAACAGGCCTGTCTGCACTGATGGTCTCTAATAGAGGTCAGTAGCTCAAACTTGAGCTATATTATTGGAAAAGCAACGGTTATTTTAGTTTAGTGCTATATAGTATATTGCTCTACCTAGGGCTGCTGGTTCCTGCCAGCTCGAAATCCATTCAGCCCTTGAAGTCTGAGCGTTTTAATCTTAAGGAGCATCAAATGTTCCTGAAAGATCACAGGGCAGTACAAGTAAATACTCCATTTAACATGTCAGGGCAGCAAAGTACCAATTTCTGGTCAAGAATGAGAGGTTATTGGCTGCAATTTTTAAATCCTGCCTTTGACTGAGGGTCTCTGTGCCCTGTAAACTCCATTCCTGGATGGCCGCCACGGCAAGCAGAATGAACTCGGGGGCCTGTGCAAACGGAGGCTGCTGCAATAGCTATTTACGGAGTCACAGGGCATCTTAAATGAGAAAGGAAAATACTCCCAGGCCTCCAAGATCCCAGTTAACGAGGTCAAGCTGAGTGCATGGGGGACACCCGGATTTCCTCTATTTATGGGCTCCAGTCACACTCCCAAGTTACTGCCCTTGAGCTTGGCCTCAGAGCAAGTCCAGCAGCCACGTTCAAACCCAGGGCTGGAGCTCCTCGACCTAGAAGAAGGAGAAGTCTGGACAAAAAGGAGACTCCCAGCCAGCCTGTTACCAGGGAATGAAGAAAACTTTGACACTTAAAGCTTCACAGCCACGAGCTCTCCCCTTACCTGTTTTAAAAGCGCCTGTGATGATGCTCTGCCCAGCCAGCTGGCCTCGCTCGGCCTCGTTTTGCCCCTGGGGCAACCTCCCTGAACACAGGCCAGGCCGGGCTGCGTGAGTCACCATTAACACTGTCCAGGGATAGGAATGTTTGAAAGGGCTCTGCCATTTTGAGCTAACTTACACAATAAAAATGTCTAATGGGTTTTGCTAACCTGCTCCCAATTCTTTCAAGCAAGCCACAGATTTGCAAAATGCAGCCCTCCTCCTTCCATCTGAGGGCTTCGAGAGGCCAAAGAAGCCCATGAGGTCTCCTGGGATAACTCAGCCTTGTCCCCAGCACCCCAGGGTCTTGCAGCTCCTCAGAAATGAAGGGGACAGCAAAGCAGCTTTTCTAGGAAAGCAGCTATATTGAGGTGAGGGACCTGCATGGGAATATGAGAAATACTGGGAGTTTAGAGCATCGCAACTGCATTCCTGACATGCCAATGGAAAATGCAGATTAAACAGTTTCCATCATATATGGACCCATGGTAGGGTCTCAACTACCTAACAGATGTCCTAACAACCCCCTGTTCTTGGGGACACTGGATTGCAGTTGGAGCCAGCTAGATAAGGGACTTGCCATCTACCCAGCGAAACACGCATCATTGCTGTCTGATTAAAGATGATCCTCCCCGCACTTCCCTGCCTCAACCATGTGGTTTTGACATACGAGTTCAAGAGCTGTCACTTTAATTACAAGAAGGAGTCCTGAAGCAGAGCACCAGCAGCAGCAACAACCAAACTCCAAATCCCCACCTCCTGAACACGAAGCCAAAACAAGATTAGCAGAGCTGCGAGATGGCACATGGGCTCCCCGGGATGAAGCAGGCACTCTGCTGCATCTGTAGCATCTGCGGGGCTGCAGGGTTGCTCAAAGCCCTCTGCAAAATGGGTGAAGTTTATTATCCCAGCCATTAACACCTGCAAAGCTGGGATGGCGCGAGAGGAGCAGCTGCCTCGAGGGCCTGGGATGCTGCTCCCACATCCCAGCCCCAGCGGGAGCGCTGGGAAGGCACTGGAGTCGCACGGAGAGCCAAGAGCTGCCCTTTCCACCAAGCTGCAATCAAGGACTCACTGCTCATCATTCTGGGGAGAAGTTGATCTATCTAAAGGAAATGGCTTCCTTCTAGAAGCAAACTTACAGTTTCTATTTTTCCCTGGAAATTGTTCATGTTTTTACTTAATAAACAAGAGCAAACTACATTTGCTCTTCACAGGCACCAAAGCTGCCCAGTTTCTGTAACAGATCACAGCCTGGGCTAGGGTTGTGCTTTCGGATTAGGGAGGGAAATAAAAGCCTCGGTTTTGCAGAACTGCATTTAGCCAAAAATGAAAAACTGATTCTCAACAACCTCCCTCACTTAGAAAACACTCCTGAAATGCTTCTATCCAGTCCTGCCTCCTAATGCAAAACTTGCTGCTCAAACAAGGGTCTAAGGGAGCTCAAGGGGGAGCCCGTTGCTCTGCTGCATTTTTTCCCCTGCTGCAGAAGCACAAGCAGAGAGATGGGGAATGGAAATGCTGACAGGAGCCGGGGGAGGCCCCTCAGTGACAGGTTTTACAACCCTCGGCAGCTCTGAGATCGATTCTGAAGCAACTTATAAGCCGGAGCTCATATTCTCCCAATCCTATTTACTGAGGCAATAAGAAATTGCACTTCCCATGGCACCCTGGGCACCGAGTATGTTCTGCAATTTCCTTCTGCGAAAACCCAATTAACTGTGCGTGTCTGTACCCATCCTGCCAACTATATCATTTTATTATTTCCGAACACCAGCACAAGCTGCCGGGGAGGTAGCAAGAAACCACTCTGCAATAATTAATAGATGGGAAGATAAAAAAAGGAGCAAAATAGGGAGCCTCAATTAACATAGCCAATTATAATGTAGCTATCTACAGGCCCTGAATCTTGTCTAAAATTAATTTCCTTATTAACCTTTCCCATCTCATCCCTACAACAAAGGCCAGGAAGGAGCCAGCATGAGCTGATTTGGGAACTATTTCTATTTCCAGTTTTTTGTTTGCGAAGCGATGAGACTTGGGAGCAAGTGCAGGTCACTGCAGCTCAGGACGTCTTGTGAACTCCCTCTCTAACCATCTCTGAACTTGCACAGAACAGAAATCTCTTTCCAGACCAAAGAAAAGATAGAGAAAAAAAAAAAAACACTTCTTTGCATTTCCATGTACTGGAAGGAGAAATCTGTATTTATGCTGCATTTATGCACCTTTTATACGTGCAGAGGACTGAGTAGCACAGCGCAGTGTGTGTAAATGGCTGAGAGCTCATCATGCTGGAAAACGCAGTTGCTCAGTCGCAGGGCTTCCCCATTCCCCAATATATGGCCTCAACAGGCTCCTTAAGCTGTTTTCACTGACATGTGCTACTGTAAAGCAAACGTGTTTACCGCTGCGTGTGCCCAGGTACAGCCAGGTAATAAACCACTCCGAATGTGTGGATGTAGCAACCACTTCTGCTCCTCTGTAGCCGCTTGGTTCCGTGTCCTGCTCCCGTCCTCCCCAGAGCTCACAGGCCCAGGACAGCCCCAAGCCGGCAGCCCCGTCACCACCTTCCCATTAGCAGCAGTAATTGCTGCCTCCAAACGCTGTAAACACTCCCCCCGCTTTGACACCCACAGCCGTATCAATTTTATTTTACTTTGTTTTTAAGTTGTCGTCTCTGTTTCCAGGAAACCTCTGTTAACCACTATTAATATTGCGATTCTGAGTGTCAAAAAAAGCAGCTTAATGGAGCTGAATGAATTCTCAGACTCCAAGCTCCCATCTGCCGTCAGTCTGCTTGTTACGACACAGAGATGAAGCCACACGGCCAGCGCGCTGAAGGGATCTCCGCTGCCCTGCGAGCCGGCAGCCACGGCTTCAGCACTGGGTTTTATATCTCTCCTCAGGTAGGAGCCTCATTATGAGGAAGAGCATCAAGGCAAAGTCCAAGCACTAGACAGGTAACACGCAGAACTGATCTGCCTCCTCCAAGCGTGTTTTCTAAGCAAAATATGGTACAAGGAAAGGGTGTATCTGGGTAAGGAAGACGTGGAGACCCACAGGGCGGTGCTGGCCATACTGTCATACACACTTACTTCTGTTTTGACACTGTTTGACAGCAAAAGCGTAGCCACTTTCCGGAGCGGAGATGTTTGTGTTCTCTGAGCCCAGCAGTTCACTCAGCAGTGACAGAAGGGGGAAGTTTGGGGAATTCTTTTCCAGGAGATTTTATTTTTTTTCTGCCTCTTCCTTATCACTTTCCAGCCTCGTCAGCCCACTGAAGTCCATGGCCTACGCAGGGCACCTTCCCTCGTCTCTCCTAGCAGCCAGGCATTTCCGAAGAGAACAGCAGGAATAAACTGTACCTTACATGAAGCGTTAATATTTCATAGACCCTCGCTGGTAGGAGCCGTGGGGATAGCAAGGGTCATTTCAAGCGAGTACCTGGAGTCTGTAGTCAAGCGAGTACCTCTGTCTGTAGGACTGCCAGCAGCTTGGAAACCTCCCCGCTCGCTCATCACAGCTCCGTGTCTAAAGGAACCTCTCCCTGTATAAAGACCTGGTATCCCCGCTGCCCTCTCGCTCTCCTAAGCACAGCTCCTTCCTGCTCTGTTGACTTGTTAATGGCACAAAAGCGGTGGCTTTCCACTGCGTTCATCCCTGCTGGGATAGCGGATGCCATCCTGTATGCTGGACCTGCAGTGCCTGGGGTAGCTAGAACTTTCCAGTTTACCCTGCATAATAGGAAGGGGTGCTTTTCTTGGAAATATTTAAGCTTTCTCTGCCTTCCTTAGTCAAATGAATGACTTATGACTGCGTTCCCAAGCTGGGCAGACATTAATCTTCATAGTGCTGAAGGCAGAGGGGTTTGACACACAACCCACGTCCTCAGTGAAACCTCTCAGGGCTCCTCCTTACCCGGGTAGAGCTAGGACGAAGAGCCAGCCCCAGTGCAAGGATTCCTCAGCACGGGCAGGCAGCTCCTTCCTCCCAAGTTCTTACACCCCTGTGTCCAAATGAGCAACATTTGGTTGCTCATTTGGTGCTTGCAACACGGAGCTGGGTGGGTGAAACAATTTATGGGCCTGCAGCATCATCTGTGAAACTACGCACTCATCTTCTCCCTTTGAATTAAAATCCAGCCTTAAGCCACCCTCCTTGTTAGAGCATTTCAGGGCTCTGTTTACGTATTGCATGCAGCTGCTACGCAGAAAAAACAACAGAGGAAGGAAAAAAATAACAGCATCCTGTTGTCACATCTGAAACCCCAGAATTTCTGCAGCTTGCATCTTTGTAACACAATAACGAATGGTTTACTGGAAAAGCCTCCTACATCAGACTGTTCTTCCCAGCAGTCACGACGTGGAAATGGAGAGCAGGTTCTGTGGTAGCCATAGACACCTCGCAGCTGGAGCGGAGGTGTCCAGTGACGCTTGGTGCTCTGGAGCAGGAGCTCTGGGCATTCTCGAGCCAGATTTACCTTGCGGATGCACAGCCAGGCACAGGGGCAGACAGGCCAGAGCAGCACCGGCTTTCGCAGCCCGCAGAATGGGTCGAGCATCTCCCGTTTTTCAGACAGGTTCTGCTTCACCTGCAAGGAGGTAATAGATGCAGTACGGGACATGGAATAACTCGGGATTGGTCCATTGCTCTGAGCATCAGTGGGAAAGTGGAGGGAAGGTGAAGCCTGTTATGGTGGCATCTTCCTACAACACCCTTCCTGTAATCCCAAAGCACACAAATAATGATACGGAAGGCTACGAGAGATGGAAGGAAAACAAGCCCCAACTTTATCAAGAAGCAGCAAAGAAACCCCAACACACAGAAGCAGAGCAGCTCTGACCTTTAGAGAGATCCCTGTGCAGAACCTGAGGATTAGGGAATGAAGACCAAAAACGTTGTGCCCTATTTGCAGTGTGCACTGAGATGTGGAGCTCATCGCTTCAGGGGAGCATGGGGTCGAACATGGTGGAAACAGGACAATATTGCAAATATTGCCCTGTGGACAAATAGCACTATGGTGCCAACCTATTCCCTTTCCAACATTCATTTAACGTGTTTCTAAGAGGCAGCCACGCACACCCTGTCCTGAGTGTGTGTCTGGGTCCCATCAGTGTCACAGCGAGCTGTGCACACACCTCAGGGGACAAGGCGGCTGTTGGTATCATGGGCCACTAGTCTGCAGGCCCCACAGAGACTGGTGGACTTCCAGGATGCAGTGAATGTGTCTCACCCAGCCCAGCAATGGGTGAGTTTTTAAAGCTAGACTGCTAATGCAGTCTAAACTCCTACTAATATTTAGGTTTGTGGGTTTAAACCACAAGAGATGTATTTACAGAACAGAGTAAGCTCTACAGGATCAGAATCTCTTCTCGTTTCTGACTTCTCCTCCTCCATTTCATGATGATCACAAGCAACTAATGTAAGGACAGAGGTCAGAGGAATCTGGGAAGGACTTCAGAAATGCTTCCCCTTTCAAAAAAAAAAAGGAAAAAGGAGAATAAAGGAGGAATCAGGGATGTTAATATTTACATACTCAAAATGAAGAATGAAAAAAATAGGCTTGAAAAGCGTTATGCAGAAGCGTTGCTAACTCCTACCATTCAAGCAGAACATGCCTAGCTCTTCTGGTCACTTTGGAAAATGAAAAGAAAAGAAAAAAAAAAGTCTGCTGAGCTTGGTTTAGATAATTTTTAAAATTACATTTTTTGCTGGGAGGTTGAGGTTTTTGGTTTGTTTTTTACCTTTGGCTTCTGAGACACATTTTCTAGCTCTTTTTTTCCCAAATGTATAAAGGCTTATTCCTTAAAAAAAGAAGATTGTTGTACACTCAGATGACTTAAAAGCTGGGCCCCACATATCTTAACACTTGGGGAATTGGTAGCCCTGCCAGTACTACAAAAAAAGAGTCTTTTACCAACATTTCAAATGCAAAAATGTAGATGAATCACAGGTTGGACACGACCGCATTGGGGTGAAGGACACCAGGACACTCCTGGTGCCAATGAGAGATTTCTCTGCCCCTGAGAAAACCACGCGGCTTCCTCAGCACCTGGCAAAACATCCTGTATTTCTGCCTGGCTTTCCACCTTTAAGAGCTGCGATCCCTCAGCTGGAATGCAGAAGGAAATCCAGAAACTTCAGTAGAGCTAAATATTCCTTCTACATTAATCCAGCTCACTGGTGTTTTAGGGGTTTATTTGCTGCTCCTCTCATTTAAGGCCAGGCTTGCAGCAGCACAGTGAGCTGCATGTGCGCAATGGGCAGCTCCGATCGCTGGATCCGCAGGATTATTTAGGCGAGAAGAGGACTAAGCCGCTGGCTGCATCCCCGTGCCGGGGGAGACGTCCTCCTGCTGACACCCAATGGGGAAAGGTTTTGGGTGTTGTCATGGGAACAGCTGTCATCCCCAGCGAGGCTGCCTCCCTTGTTTACTGCACAAAGCCATTTCTCAGGCGTATTTTGTCTGTGGTTTCCCATCTATCTTATCTTCGCCACAAGCCAGGCTGTAGATACTATATGAAGATCACAATGATGGATGGTGATAAAGTCTCTAGAGGGAACAGGCAGGACCCAGTACTCGTCTACCCGAGCTAGCTTTGATTTGCAGGAACGGAGTCGTGACAGCTCACCTGTGTCTCGAAAGGCTCTCTCCTGCTCTCGTCCACACACACCTGCATTTTGCCCCTTCCTTCCCCCAGGAATCTGCCGACCGCCTTTGTTTGTACAGTTCCGCGGGGCAAGGCTGAAGCCAGCACACTGCATCGCCCTCTCTAGACCACGCTCATGGACCGGGACATTTGCAACATCACATTCCACCAGGTGACATGTCCTGGGTAGAAACATAACTGCCCCAAGGGTCCCTACTGGGGTAATTCTGCTCCCTGCAGCCCCACTATGCAGCATGGGGAGGCTACAAGTCCCACCAGGCCAGCATCACCATGGTCCACGTGTCACCAACTCTCAGGGCTGAGACAGCAGCAGAGAAAACCACAACCAACAGGTCACTGCCCACAGAGACAGACCACCCTGTGCTTACTGAAACACTGGTTTAACACCACAGCTATCTCACCAACAGCACCCAAAGACAACATTATCCTTCCTCCGCATTCAGGCAGCAGCAGCTTTCAGTCATAGGCCTTGACCACACATGAATCTAGCCGGGCAAACAGCTGACCTCTGATATAAGGATGAATGGCGAAGCAGGAAGACTTTGGAAAATAAGTCATTTTCATCAATTCGAACTGCCTGTTTTTGTTTGCTTTTATTTATTTTTTTATGCACTATTTTTTTCTCTGAAACAGAAACTTGAAAATATTGAGGAGGTTGGATCAAGTATTTTGACCCAGATTCTTTCAATCTTGAAATAAAATTCCAGAATTAGAGATCAAAATATTTCAGTTAGGAGGTATAAAAACATTTTGTTGCTTCTAAATCCCCCTCTTTCCTCTGTCTCTATCTAAGAAGACTAATCATCAAATGTGGTATGAATTCACAAGCAGTTTCAGTCAACCTAAAATATATTTTTAGCAAACTTATCGTGAACCTCCAAGAAAAGATAATCAATCTCAAATTTTATAGCATTCTGAACTAGAACATTATTCCTGAAATAGCTTCTCTTCAAACTCGAGGTCTCCATAGCTTCACTCACTAAAGGGACTGATTCTGCAAACTTTCTACACATCAAATTTATACTGACATGAGCTAGAGTTTCCTAATTTCTGTCATGACAGAACGAAGTATCACCCAAGGAACCCCTCTTAAGGCACAGTTATTCCTGAGACACTGCAGTCGAATGACAGGCTTTTTTCAACAGGGTTTTGGGCTGCAGAGGCTGTTTCACACCACTTACCCATAGCAGGTGCCAATTATCATTTCCTAGAATGTTTACAACAAAATGGACTTACGTGAACACTACAGGCTTGACAACAGACACTATGACAGTCTAACAAGACTTTTACGCATAAAGGCAGTTCATCTAACGTCTAAGCACTCGATAATCAAAAGGAATTGCAATTAATGCACTCCGGGATGCCACACCATTTCATCGATTATAATAGAAGTCAATGTTAGCTTACACTGTCATTTATAACTTTGCAATACACTCATCTCCTGTCTGCCTGGCTCTGATAGAAGAGGGGAACTGGGTGAATGTGACTTTTGGAAGACTATGTTTATTAAGCATTATCAAACAAAAACTGCATATTTTGCATATTTCTTACCCAATTCTAAATGCAGCTGCTCAGAGCAGGGATTAATTTTGCCAGAAGTTTGGGCTGACTTTTGAAGTGAAAAACATTTCCAACGGGGGGCTCCCTTCTGCTCCTGAAATTAATGATAACCTCTTTGGACTCCTGTTGCCCAAGAAAGGGTTTTTCCTGGGTAAATAAAACCTTCCAATGATTAATTGCTACTATGATTACATATCTCCACACAAACAAAAAAAAAAAAAGACAAGATTTTTTTTCTATCCAGCTTGATAGAAATTCCTCACTACAAGTAATAAACCACTGCACGCTGATTACTTATTCACAAGCCATTCCTCAAATGATCACATCCAACCAGCGAGCGCTCCTGCGCCAGCCACAAAGGCAGGTTAGGTACAGATTATGTCAGACAGGAAAGCACAAGTCATTTTTTTTTTCCTATCTTGCTACTCTAAGATGAAATATCCCCTTGTGAGTCACTGATTCCCAGAGATGGCTTGTAACATGCAATAAAAAGTGGAGTTATGCTCTACAGCTCTACTGTACTGGCCAAAGGGCATCAGACACATTCAAGCCTCTTGGCACTTTATGGCACAGCTCAAGTACCAACCCTGCAAGGTTCCCAACACATGGAGGGTCCTACATGAATCCTACACAGATTCATGGATTCATGTAGGTTCATGGATTCATGAAGGTTCACAGGCTAGAACCGTATCTGACTTTGCATTGGAACTCTGCTCCAGACCCACCCCCAGACATTTAATTGGACTGTGACAAATTTAATTACCTTTGGGTGATACTTGCCATAGCACCACTCTGTCACAGAGTGTTAAGTTCTTTCTGTGATTGGCCTTCAGATTATAATTTATTTTAAAGTACATTTAGAGTAAGGTGTATACTACAAAAAGCATCACGTCCACTTCTGCACGCTGGTAGGTCACAGTATTCAATTTCCTTCAGAAATTCAGAGAGGTTCTGGTGCTCAGCAGTGGTCTTCCCCAGTCCCCCCAGTCTGTGCTGGCAGTGGAGCTGACAGTAACATTGACTGGAACAAATTAGGCAGGTTCAGGAGCTAAAGAGGTTTTATAACTTCTCAATTAACTCAAATTAATCACACAGAAACACACTGGGGAACATCTCTAGTCTCTTTTATTTTCATTTATATAAAAAGGTGAATATAAATCAGCAGAATATAAAGAAAATATTCCAAATATCTTCCAGTGGAAAATACAAGGCCACCGTTAGCCCCTTCTGGTGCAGCCAGAATGACTTGGTACTTAGAGCCCAGGACTGCAAGGCACCTCGAGGAAACCCAGACACGTTCCTTGAAACCTGAAGCCCAAGGACATACCCATCCCTGGTACCTTCTGTTCTCAGATTTGAACAGATTCATTTCTAACTTAGGTCTTTATCTCATCAGGGCAGCCTCATCTGTAAGACTGAGGACCAATATGAAATGATGAGACCATGGAAGGCGAAAACACAAGGAAAAGCTATATAAACACACGCAAGAAGCAGCAACAAAGAAGTGCTATTGCTGTATAAGGGAGGCACTTGAGTTAATTCATTTTACATCGTTGATTATTCAGCCAAACTTTGGGAAATAATAATTAATCGTGGGTTTATATTGGCTTTCTTTTCTGTCTGCTTATTTGGTGAATTCTTGCTCCTCTCAAGAAAAGAGGAATTGGAGAGAAGTCATAAGGATCAGAAAAATCTCTCCCACACAGCAGGGACAGCAAGGACGAGTGTGCAGAAAGACCTGGATGCTTTGGAGCCAGATGGTTTCTCTAAAAATGATGCTCCAGGCAGATCGCAACCTCTTGGAAGCAAACAGCACAGCCCTTGATCCTGAGATGTCACCGATGTGGTTGTGGTCACTAAAGCTGCTGCCCGTTTGTGCCAGACAAGCCATCACCCTGCTCTTCTGCCGGGACCATCAGGAGAATTTAGATGAACAAGAAGCTGTGAACCGAGGGACAGGAGCAGGTGTCCAGCTGGCGAATTCTCTTCCAGGTTCCGCTGCACTGAGGGCTCCCCACGGCCTGCCAGTGCAGCAGCTGATTCCTGAAACGTAACCAGGAACGGGAGAGGTTAACGCACCGCACTCCTGCTGCAGCGAGTCACATCTACAACAAACCCTCAGGAAACCCATTAAATCCCATTTAATTTGCTAATATTCATTCTCACTCAATGGCCCCAGTTCTGCCTTTCTAATTCTGTGATGAACTAACTGCAGTGGCCCCCGTAGCATAACAGCAGCATGAAGTGAAGCCACTACCACTCCTCTTAGGAACAGTGCACTGGAGGAACTGGAAGCAGTAGCACACACTGTAGATGCCAAGTCCCCCCAAAATTCACAGAATTGTTCCCTCAAGGTACCCATCACTGCATGCATCAACTCACAGAACACTCCCACTTCCACATAACTATTGTACTGAAGCATTTGACGGGCTGAAAAATGGGCAAAAATCCCTCTTTCTCTGTTTTTCTTCACGGTATCGTGCCTCCCCTCAGCTAGTAGAGCTCTACTGCCATCCATAGACACCCAGGTGCTGAGTAAGCACCAGGCAGCCTGTGCGAGGCAGGTGGGGACACAGCGGGGCCCCGACCTGGGCACGTTAGTGGGACACTTGTCCAAGCTTTGCAGCCCCCCGAGAGCCACGTGTTCCTGGATTGCAGCTGGATGGGGATACTAGCTCTTTGTGAGCTGGAACAAGGCTCCTCATGGCTCTGTCAGGTGGGAAGCAGAATAAAAAAAACACGAGCATGATTTCTAACCCCTTTCTTCCAAGGCAGCCCATTAATATGTTTACCAGAACTGAACAGAGAAATATCCTATTAAAACAGCCAAGCTAAAGATCCACAGGCCACTTTTTCACAATCCGCAGCTGCAAGAGAAGCGCTGACCTAAAAGCCACAGAGGTTGCAATTCTGCAACAGCAGCACTGCAGGAACAGCAGCACCTTTTCATCACACAGATATTCATCTCCTCATATGCACATAGATCAGGGTTTGAACCAAAGGCCAATAAAACCTGTCTCCACATGCAGCTGGAGCAGGAGCAACACGACCTGCACAGGACGCCCCTTCCCTAATTCCAGTATTTTGGTGCGGGGGATTCCTCACACCAGCGTCTCAGCCCTGACCTGGAGAGATGCACAGACACCAGGATTTTGACCAGCTCTTGCCCTGTGCCGAGAACTGTTCACAGAATAGCCCAATATATCCTTAACTCCCGCTTGCTTTATAGTTCTGTGGAAACTGGAATTACTGCTGTAGCTCCACAAGAGATAACCCTGCCCTCGGTTTAATGAGAAGTCATGCTCCGGAGCAGGGTTTTATGCATCACACATGGCTGGAAGAAAAAGCTCAGTGTATTTTTCTTCTGGCTTGGGGTCATTCAAAATACCAGAATCTCCACAGGGAGAATTAAGATCCCAGATAAAGCAAGCTGGCTGCACAGAGCAGTCCCGTGCTCTGCAAACCCTGGGCTGCAGCTTTACCTTCAAAGGAATCTCTTCCTTAAGCTTAAGGTAAATGTGCCAACTCCAGTCCTGCTAGCGGGGAAAGCAAATACTAACTTCATCCTCCCCCCACCCATCAGTGTGGACATAAATTATTGCAGTTTGGGCAGCTTTATGCTGTAACTGCCCCATCTTGCTCCAGATGATGAAGAGCAGCTGATCCTCCTTGACACAGGAACAATCTCACAGATGTCAGGTTTGCTGCCCTGTGCTTTGTTTGCAGATCCGTCAGAAGACGGTCCAAAATTAACAGAACGATTTGCTGGCTCGGTGCTCTGTCCTGCCTGTCTCACAATCTTCTGGAAGGAAGAAGCCAACCAAAGCAGTGGGATTATCCCAGCTGCCCTCACCTGATGGCCATGGGCCTGGCTGTGGATCAAGGACTTTGTGAAACGAATGCCAGCTCCTGAGATTTCTCCAAAGGGTTAAAGCGAGCTGGTGCCTTCTACAGAGAGGGAACAGGTGGAAGGCACAGATAACAGGCATTTCTCTCAAATTTGAAGCATTTCTAAACCAGACTCCACTCAGACACAAGAAGATAATTAGGACATACTCATGAAAATACACCAGCATTGTTGAGTTCAAAATAAACTCTTCAGATGTTTTCCTTCCTGCGAGTCACTCTTGGAACAATATCTGGGGGAACTAAACGCTGGCACAGCGAGAGGCGGCGCGCGGGCACGCGGCACGGCGAGGCACGGGGCACCCGCAGCAGAGCACCCGCGCGCCCTGGGCACCGTCACACTGCCAGGAACTTGGCAGCAGCTCCACGCACCTCCGCATCCTCTTCCACAGCCCAGTAGTCGCCCTACCCTCTTCTTCCTCACGGGCACCATGTTTAGGGCCTCTACATTGGGCCAGCAAGTCCCTGCACAAGGGGCTCCCCAAGCACCCAAGCCTTGCACGGCGCTGCTCCCACGCGCTGCCGTGGGGTCAGATCCACCCCCTGCTCTAACAAGAGCCAAATGTCTAAGTGTCCCCATCCATCCCCTGCTCTAACGGGAGCCAAATGTCTAAGTGTCTCCTTGCAGAGACATCTCCCTCATCTTGCTCGGTGGCTGTGCCCACCAAGGCAGTCTCCTCCCCGAGGTTATGGGGGACAGTTTTGACCTCTCTGCAAGCTGACAGAAAAAAAAAAAGGGCATTATTTCTGGAAACCAATTAGGAGACAGCTCTGTCCAATAATACCTACACGAATTTTTATATCCTATAGTTGGCACTTGGGACATTTATAACAAGTGAATCACTCAGCCTCCTCAGCCTTAAGAAGAGCCTCCTTAATACACCAAGGTTGCAGAGAGAGGCAGAGCACAAGACTAATGTCTACTAACGAAGCCAAATGAGCACACACATACAGATGCAGCTCATACCTGTCTATAAAATGCCACATAGATGTAACTTCATTCGACATTACAAGCAGTAACACCGGAGGGGAGGAGCTCACTGCGTTAAGAGATGGTTTTCACATTGGTTCTCACATGCCTGCACTGAAAACAGCTCTGCCAACTTGTGCCACAGGGCCCACCCTAAAGGAACCTCCGGGAACGACTCCTGGGCTCTGCTCATCAAGGACGGAGCCAAGCCAGCTGCTGCGACATGCAGGGTCCAAGGGTACGGAAACCAGTGGTCAGTCTCACAGTCCCTGTCCACCCCAGCTCCATTGCTGTTCCCTCCGCACTGCTACCAGCACGGATCAGATTTGTCCTTCCGAGGAGACACAGTGCCATCTTCCCACGGTTTCTGTTCCATGAGTTGTCCACCAGACCACCAGTTGAATGAAAACAGAGTCTCTCTTTTTGCAGCCCTGTTTGGAAATGAACTCTTGCAAATATTTTTATTCTACCTAATCTCATGTTCCTGTTGGACCACAGAGTTTTAGGAAAACAACATTATTGTAATCATGTACATATTGAATGCAGGTAAGACCTCAGCCTGGCCAGACCACTTAAATTTTTCTCTCTTTATCAAAAAAATGTTTGGAAGCTTTCTGCATAACAAGCTGAGGCAAGAAAGGAAAAGGACCTTAACAAGATTTCGTTTTATTAAAAGCCTGAGACAAATCCTGCCTAAAAAGGCCAATACAGGCAGTCCTGGTAGCGTAATATATTACATGTTTAAAGTATAATAAACCTAGTATAGAGTTTCTAATGCAAATTAATGTATTTATTTCTACATGTATATAAATGTTGAAATACGCCTGCCCAGCCCTGACAAACAAAGATTTTTCAGGCAAGGCTGCAATGCAGGATGCTCCTAATAGACTCAAAGCAGAGTTAAATTCCGAGAGTATGAGGATAAATGAACTGGGAAAGCTGAGGCTCCAGCGACCACAGCAGCAGCTCTGGAGTCAGCACCACTCGGCTCTGCTGCTGGCTCTGCCACGGACATGTTGGAGCAACAAGCCGTTCCCTTCATCCCTGCTGGAGTCTACTCATCTGTACAACCCGTGTGGTCCTCATCGATCACCCCGAAGCTTCTCAACCTTTCCAAGGAAAGGCTGCTGAAAGTGCAAACATTTAGCAGTACTTCCACCCAACCCCAGAGCCAGCACTAACCACCGTCCCCGAGTCAGCTGCCACTCTCCAGGAACACCCAGGAGGAGTCACCCGCAGGAACAACGTCCACACCAAGATGAAGGCATCCCAGGTAAGCTAACAATGCTTAAAAACCACCAACAGATTTGGTTTAATTTGCCATCTGACAAGCCTATTACCCTTACAGACAGGGCATGTCTTAAAAACACACCATTGTGCCACTTAAAATGAAAAGACAGTGAGATTTATCCCACTAAATGCAGGAACTCGCACACTCCGATCCTGGCCCTGCCTCTGTTTCACTGTGTGAGCTTCCCCAGATCAATTCAGCTCTGCAGGGAGGTGGTTAGAATATTTCCAGCCTAACTCGTGGTATGCAACAAGGATTGAGTCAATATATGTACAGCGCTCTAAAGGTGTAAAGTGCTGGCTGAGTGCAGGGCGCTATGAAATTGGGACACATCTCTCCGGGCACATCAAGGGGAAGGAATGTAAAAACCGAACATGAAAACCCTATGCTAAAGGAGGCAGAAGCCCAAAGCCTTACTCGTGGCTCCCGCTGCCGTCCCCGTAGCAGTGCAGGCTCCTGGGATCCAGCGCCGGGTGCTGACACTCCACGCACACCGTGTGGCCCTCCCGCAGGTAGCGCATCCAGAGGGTGTGCGAGCGGTGGCTGCGCACGCAGCCCGGCGCGATGGCCACGAGCTGGAACTCCACACAGTACCTGCACACACAGCGCACAGCGTTAGCCCAGGAAGCAGCCTGCAGCCCTCCACGGGACACGGAGTGCTGGACTAAACCAGTGGCTTCAGATTATCAACTACAAGAAAAGACGAGCACGTGAAGCAAAACGCCTGGTGTGCTGACAGCCTGGCGAGGATCAGTGGAGTGCAAAGCTGCCCTGCTGGTGCTTTCAAATGCACTTATGGAAGAAGAGCCAGGTCTACTGACATGGCTTTTACAAATGGGGACACAGAGGCACAGATAGGTGAAGTGTTTGACTAAAGACAGCAAACAACAGAATTGAGTCTTCCAATTCCAACCCAACAATGCAGTACTTTTTTTTGACAAGACTTAGACTGTAAAGGGTTTTTTCTGCTCTTCTTGCTCCTGGGAGACACAGTGAAGTTGCCATATTTTGATGGGAGGACGAGCAGTTTGAGGCAACACGTCTGCCCTGCTCAGACTGCTCTGCATCACACCTGAGAGGAAACCCTGAGAAAATGTCCTTGTTTCGAGGGGAAACCCAAGGAAACACAGTAATTATCTGTAACGCCAGCAGAGTTGGATTCTAGTCTAGACTAGCTGTTTATCAGTCTTGGTAGGGATTTCCTAACACTCTTCCAGAGCACACTGGCCTGTGTGAGTAGTTTGTTTCCTTGCCTTATCTCACATAGAGAGAGAAGGAATAAATGTGTGTGCAGTGGAGCTGTGCCTGCACTTTTGGGTTGTACAGGAGGAAGGCTCAACTAGTAAGAGCCCAACAGAGGTTCAAGGTGAAGAGATGCTCCTTCCTTCAGGCACTTAACTGCAGAGGACGGACGCACCCACATGCTATGGATACACTTATACGTGCAAGATTAGGTCGAGAAATAAATCAACAAGTGCGCAGCTGCTTCGTGATGCAGGAGAAGCTCTGAGAAACTCCATGGGGCATCTCCAGGAATGGCAGCTCTCAACATCAGACAGACAAACCTATCAGAAATGGCAGGATTTTTCCCTAGACACTAACTAGCCTGCAAAACTATGTAAGAGGGGGGTTACAGGATAGGAGACAATCTTTTAGGTCACTGATACCGCATGCAATGTCCCCAACCAGGAAAAAAAAGAGAACCTGGAAGGCTGATGCCTTCATGCTTGAGGCAGCAGCCGTAGACCTTAGACTCTCTGTAGCTGCTGCAGTCATGGAGGGGAGAACGGCTCCCTGCCCTCGGGAAGGGCCTTTGCTCTGCCGGGAAAAACTGACTCCCCTCAGCAGAAAGGTAGGACCAAAACTGTAAGCAGAGAAAAGGATGGAGCCCCTGTGCTGACCACCAACTTACCCTGCTCTTTCACTGCCGTCGGCTGCAGCTCTTTTTTTCCTTGCTTTTCCAAACCCTCCTGTTGTTATTAGTGCTGGGACTGCGCATATGAAAGAGAAAGAGTACACAGGGTAAGTGACAATAGTGCACTGAGGCTGCTTAAGTCAGCACAACAGAAAAGACTGGCCTTTAGTGTCATGTGCTTTTTATCTTCAGTAGGAAATCGAAAACAATTCTAACCTTGAATTTCGTATTATCAGTGCCTACCATTTCACTGAAAAGAAATTCTGTATTGTTTACAATATTTTGCCTGAGCAAGACAATCCAAATGATCAGATACATCCAAAAGAGAGAGGGGAAGGCAATATTCATATAACACCAATTCTCAACAGGTTTGTAAAAGCCAATTGTAGCTAATCTCCAGAATGGACAGATTTTGACTCAAAAATACTAGCATAAATCAGAAGCAGCTTTTCTAAAAAACAGTAAAGGTATGTCACGAAAAACTGGAGTGAACAAAATCAAACCGGATCTTCTGTTCGGAAAAACACTGGAGATCTCCCCTGCTCGCCCTCTCCTTCAGCGTGCAGAAGCTGCACCTTGCCTTGGATGGGGATTGATCCTTCGTGACTTTATACATATGACTCATAGCATCAACAGCTCAACACCTGCCTACAGAAGTTCTAAACAGGCACCAGCGTACCAACTTTCTCAAAATTACTAGAGATTTATACTTACAAAAGCAGTATGGCACCAGAGCCGTGATATTTTGAAACATGCCAGCAAATGGCAGGCGCTATTTTTAAATACTATCCCACGGAGGATCTCTCTAAACCTTGTGGGAAGGTCCAGGGTCCTTCCCTGTTTGCGAGAGAGCTTGCGTGCAGCAGACTCACCCAAGGACTGCCTGCACTCGGCTCCCTGACGGCTCCAGTACTCCATGCAGCCCGCGCGCTCCTCGAGCGCGGGACACGGCTCGCCGCCGTTGCGGGGCTCCCGCAGGACCTGCCGCCTGCGGACGCGGTACGTCGCCTTGCAGGGCTCTGCGCAGCCGCTCCACACGCTCCACGGCGACACCTCGCACGAGGTAACTGCAGCGGTAGGAAACAAGAACACAGAAGGTTACAGAAATTATACAAATGATAACGGTAATCTGAAATACATTAAGATCGTTCCTGGTGGCTTGTATCACTCTGCAAGATCTTTTCCCATGAGTATACTCATAACTGAGACAGGATGGACCCAGGAAACCTCAAGAAACCTTCAAGAGAAATGCCCATGAGTACCCACCTGCTAGTCCATCTCAAAGGCAGCTTGGGGTACTCGATCAACGGCAACTCACCAACACATCCTGACCATCAAGAACAACATACTAAGAGGAAAAATACCCCAAACACTTGCAGGTCAGTCTGGAGACCTATAAAGCTTGCCACTCCGTTAGGTTCGTGTAAGAGGAGAAAATCACAGATCTTGCCCAGATTTTCCACCGGCAGAATTATTCACTCAACTCGCTTCTCATCGTGTGCTGTCTATTTCTTTATAGACAAGCACACTGGACAAAGCCCAGCAGTTGTTTCCAACATTCAATATCACAGAAAAATTTTAGATACCAAGCAAACACCCTCCTGGGGAAAAAAAAAAAAAAAAGAAAAGAAAAAAGAAAAAGCATGGAGAAGTTTGTATCATCATCATCAGGTCAGTGTTGGTTTGCTGGGTCTTGACACAGCCACACACGCGTTAGCAGCGCTACGTGTGCATTCACATTTTCCACTATCACTTGTAACTGCAAGTTCTGCAAATATTTACAGGAAAAAAGGGTGAGTTCTGTCCTGCCGGAGACTTTCATCTACTTGGGTGGCAGCTTCGTGCAGCAGCAACAGTTGGACTGAGCAGAAACCTGAGCTATTTGGTCTTAACGGGACGCAGTGAATGCAACAAGCCTTCCACTGGCCACAGGAAAGCACAGGTGGGTAGAGGAGACGTTACGGAGCATCACTTGGCATTCCCTATGCTTCGGGCTCACTAGGACAGCACTACACTTTATCAGACAGCCCTTAGCTGTCCCTAGAGCATTCCAGGGATGTTCCTTCCTGCACCCTCAGAGCGAGTTCTGCAGACAGGAGCCCACAGATTACTGCAGATTATTGTCATTACACACAGATCATAGTTACAGCACAGGATGAGATGACCGGCCGCACAGGAGCTGCCCAGAGCTCCCACCGCATCCATTGTCGCTCTCTGCCCCTGGGCCAGCACATCCCGCGCCGGCCCGCGGCGCAGCACGAGGAAAGGGCACCACGTCCCAGCTGCGAGGCCTCTGCACGGCCTCCCGGAGCTGTCCCCGCCGGCAGGCACTGGGGACAACCACCCCTCCGCCTTTCCTGGCTCCCTGAGCGCTGCTGCAGCCGCAGGGGCCACGGGACGGCACTGCTGCGGGCACCGCACGGCACCGGCACGGGCTGCCAGCGCCACCCGCGCACAAACTGCCCTTCCCGGGGCCTTGCGGGGGGAACGAGCGCATCCCAGGTCCCAAAAACCCACAGACTGTGCCAGAGGAACACCCAAAAGCCCAGCCGTGTTCAGGCAGGGAATAAAGTGTCAGCAAGGGACAGAATACTTCAGGTCTTCCAAAGAGACGCAAAACCAAGTGGAATTTGCACAGCAAGGTGGAAGTTCATAACCTTAACCCTGCAGGGGGGTATGTGAGAGCATCTCGCACCAACTTGCTCCTCGGCGCCACACTCAGCAGCCGGCGGCCAAGCTGCAGCTCCCTGCACACGGGGATGCAGCTGAGGCAGGTTTACAGGACCCCTTGCACAGTGTGCCTGTCCTTAAGAGTGGTATGTAAGAGCTTTCAAGTCTCCACACTTGTCAACCTGTCCTCACTCGGAACACAGCTCTGCCCAGGGACGTGAGCACCGGAGCTGCGGTTAAGGCTCCTGCCAGGTCAAGTGCTGGAGCAGCAAATCCCGGAGCTGCCTGTGCCTTTGGTGGGATGCAGGGCTTAACGGATCCATCCACAATAACTCAGTCCTGGAGGGCAGTGGGTCCAGCCACCCTGCCTCGACCAAGACTCATCCCGCTTCCCACCGCTGCCCTGGACAAGCCGCCCAACCCTCCGGCCCGGCGCGGCAACCAGGGATGCGCCGACTCGGGGTGTCCCGGGCTCCCGCGCAGCCACATCCCGACCCCGGGACACACGCGCGGGGGCTCCCCGGGCCGCGCGGCGCTCACCTGGGCAGACCCGCGCGTAGTCGTGGCAGCAGTCGAGCGTGTGCGCGCACGCCTGGTCGCAGTAGCAGGGGCCGAGGGAGCCGTCGGGCCGCCAGCCCGCGCTGAGGCAGCGCAGGTCGCGGCCGGGGCAGCAGAGGCGGCGCTGGGCGCAGCCGGCGGCCGCGCGGCCCCACGCGGCGGGCAGG
>JAWLRI010000180.1:614574-667351 GCA_034781795.1 Crypturellus tataupa | reverse complement strand
GGGGGGAGGCGGCGCCGCGGGCGGGAGGCTCCGCGACCCGGACCCGGCCCCGGCCCGAGGGCTCCGCACAAACACCCTCCCCTTCCCGGCGCTGCCAGCGCGTTCCCTCGCCCTCACCTTCGGGCCATCCCCCCGCTACACACACAGCCCCGTTAAACTCTGCTTTTCCAAGAAGAGCCTAACGCCTGCGCTGACCGCTGCGGCAAAGCAGACACAGCAGCATAAGGAATATCCGTAAAAGGTGAGGAGAGAGCAGTTTTTCCAGCCCTAGCTCCAGTGAGCACCACAAGCCTCCTGACCCCTGAGCCTGCGGGACCTGGGCCGCCCGTGCTGCTCTCAGCGGTTCCCGCGGATTTGCTGCTTATCCCAAGCGCAAGGAGCTTGAGGCAGCTAGAGCAGCGTGGATTATTCAGCTAGTCACAGCGTGAAGCTAAAAACTGAAACTTTTTAATCAGACTCGCTTTAGAATACTGATCCCAGCAGATGTTAAACCTCGCTGAATGGCAAACTGGGATTTGGAAAACACACCCAGGGATTTCTTTTGCCAGAGCTCCTACAACTGCGCTGGGGGTGGGTTTGGTGTGTCTAAAAAGACAGGACACAGCTCCGAAATGAAGGCAGGGGAGAGAGGAGACCTGGCATCGCACCAGGTCAGGCAGAACACGGCAAAATACTCCAAAAAGATAAGAAACACACGGAACTTGAGTCTCTTTGTGTAGATGTGTGGAACAGAGGACAGATGTCTCATTTCCTTGGCAGTGGTCACAAGTGATACACTGTCACCTTGGATATCACACATGTGACCAACCCTGCAGTGGGGGAAAGAAGTGGAAGGGCCGGGAGAGGGAACGGAGGAGCACCAGGAATAAGAGGCCGTGAGCTCTGGGAAGCAGGAATTTGAAGACGCCAGGTGTTAATTCCCTGCCAGTGACTCACTGTGTATCCAGGGCTACGTCACTTATCAACGCGGGCACTGGAACAGGGAGAGCGCTCGAGCTCGCGCTGCTCCGGCGTTAGTCAACAGCAACCACAGGGCTGGTGGCTCTTGTGCAACCACCCCCCGTTTGGCAGGAGCACGGGGTAATTTCCAAGCATTTCTGCTTCCAGCACTGATGCTCCCAACACTGCAAGATCCAAAGGCCCCTGCCAGCCTTGCTGGGACACGTTTGCATTACCTGAAACAGAGAACTGGGTGAATGAAAATTAGTTTGAGGAAGCAACGTGTCTGCATGAAGACTGATGACTGTGCCAATAGGAATATCTGATCCCGACTGGCATTTGCTTTTACATTCAATCCGCCCTGACCCAAAGCTCTTCAGGAGGGAACTTTGTTGCTTACCTATTCCTGGTCTGCAGGCAAAGATTCTCGCTTGCTGTGCGTTCAGCTCAACCCTAGATATTTGCTTGCTGACGGGGTTTAGATCTAGTTGTGTTAACAAGGCCAAGGAAAACAGCCCGAGCCGTGCAGGACCACACCAGCGCAGCGAGTGATTTCTTGCAAGAGGGTTGCCCAGCCTGAGAGCTGTTGCCCATCTGAGCAATATCAGAGACCACCAAGTTGTGCCTTGCAGAAAGGACACGGGGCTAGTTCGTGCTCCCAGGAGAGGCTGTGCAGCAGAGCAGCTTGCAGGGCTCTCCCTGGTGCAGGGATTGCACCTTCCACCGCAGGGAAGACGGGGAGGCAGCTCAGCAGGGCAGGCGGAAAAGCGGCTTTCTCTGCTTGTTCAAACAGAGCTGCTTTTCTGCAGGCCCCGCGGGGCTCCTTCCCTCTTGCTCGTTTTCCCTGCCTTAATTAAGCTGCACGCGCTGGGGCCGCCACTGACCCAGTTCCCAGAGGCTGCTGCCCCCTTCGCTGATGCTGCGGGGCAGGAGGACGCGGGCGGACGGGACGTCCCTTCCGAGACACAAAAGGAAGCTCCTTCCCACCCGCACTCGCACCCGCGATGATGCTGGGGATGGCCAGTCACTCCCCATGCCTGCACCACAGGCAGATCCACCCATGTGTGGAATGGAGAGCAGTGTCCAGTGCCAGCTCCTTCCCAAAAACAGGGTTTTGCCAGGTTTAAAAAAATGAAAAAGTAGATGATGTCTCTGATGCTCCTCCTGAACATTGTCCTTTCATTGCTAATATCTCTCACCTGGTGATTTATATGTGCATTGCAAGTGCTCCATGGCAGCAGCATGTTTTGTCCTGCGCTTGTGCAGATTCTTGCACATGATGTCCCCGGTGCAGGACTCGGGTTCCTTCACATTCCAGCCAAAAGGAAACAGACCTATCAGTGCAGGACAAAAAGCCTGGTCCTGGTTTAAAGTGTCTGATTTTCCTCTCTGCTACGACAGCCAGGTCTGTAAAAGCACAGAAGGAAAGTAGCCAACCCAGTGATCTGATTTCTTGGAGTTGATTTCCACAGATAGGTGAGGGCCACTTGAGAACTGGCTGCCAGCTCCTTCAAACCCTTCGCAGAGGCTCTCGCAGGAGATGCTCTGCTTGCCGTGTTGCCAGCAATAAGCACCACCAATTCACAGGAGCTTTACGGAGCAGGATGCAAATCAACAGAAATGGCAACGTTTGCCCAGAGCAATGCAAAGGCTGGTATCCCCACTAGCACTTTTGCTGCTGTGAATTAGACTCACCTGAAAATGAGTTGCAGTAAAAGAGTCTGATCCACGTTGACACTGGCCTGAAGTGTCCCCAGCCTCCTGCCCATGCAAGGGCTCTCACTTGAAGGGTTTTGCTGCCGAGGGGTCCTACACAGGACCTGTCTGGGTGAGGGGACAGGAGCACAGGAGAAAACCCGACTGCATAGGGCAGCTTTGTACCTAGCTCTTAAATATCAGCAGGGAAGCAGGAAAACCCTCAGAAACCTTCTTTTCAAAGTAGTATCAGGATAAATAAGCTTTGTAAAACTAACAGAGCTGACCGAAGCTACAAAACTCTGAAACTGGGAAACGCAGAGAGCAGCTAAGGCCTTTGGGGAGAGAAGCTGATGATTAGGGCTTGGCTCTACTGCTCTAACCACAGGGAGTGTTTGTACAAATCAAAACTGAGCGCCAGCTCTCATCCCCCCACATACACCCTTTGGAAGCCAAGTTGTCAACCTGTTGTTATATAAAAACCTTCCAACCCCTTTCTTCCCATCCCATCACCCTATTTCTGGGGATGCCCCCCTTCACAAACTGATGCTTCAGCATCCTCTGAATGAGACTCTTTCATCTTCAGCAGTAGCTCTGTTCAGATCCAAGCCCTGCATTGCTTTTCACTGCTCTCAGGCGCAAACTCAGGCTAAGCAGCAGCGTTTGCCCTGCCTGCGCCAAGGAAGCCGCAAAGGAGCAGAGGGCCAGCGCCAGCCCAGAGGCACCCGGCAGCCCCCTGCTCCTCGCAGCCATTCAGCACTAATTGTCCCTTTCAGACGCATGTGCCTCAGTGGTCAGGCAGAATAGGGGCCAGCTGGCTGCACGCCAAGGCCAAAGGGGCTGCCGGCGTTTTGTGCTCGTGCCGCTTCTCTGCTTCTGCGGTTTGCTGAGTGTTTGCCCATCCCACATCCTCCCCTCTGGCGGCAGATGGGAAAAAAGCCTCCAGCTCTGGTGAGGCCGGGAGCCTGCGCGCGAGCACTGTGCTCTCCGTGCAGCCGTTCCTCGGAGAGACGTTTATTTCTGCTTCATTCGCTTGTTTTTAGTGCTACCCCCATGCCTCAGCAGCAGGAAGGAGGAAGCACCTCAGCTCTTTGCTCCATCCCAGGCCCTGCGGATGCTCCGCGCGTAGCTTATCCAGCTCTCATCCAACAAACTTGGTGCATGCAGCTCTCGGGCAGGTCAGTGAGCTCCTCTGCACGGGCCTGTCGGTGTCTTCCCACTCCTGCTGTAGCCAGAAATGGGGACCTGAGCTGAGCGCTGCTGCTGCTGCAAGCCCTGTTTTCACAGGGCTGAGCATTTATTCACCCGTACGAGCAGCTGTGTGGGCTCAGAAGGACCACCTGTCTCCCGCTGTACTTGTCTCCAACAGCCACCAGTAGCAGCTGCCCAGGAAGGAGAAGGCAGGCTGAATACATAGGGATATTGCCCCAAAAGCTCTCATGCCTCTGGTTATTTCACCTGAGGAATTTCCTGGTAGGTGCTACCTGTGCCTCAATCAATTTCTTTTATGATTTTTATCCCCTCTCCTTCGCACCCGGGTAAACCTCCAGCACCCCCAGGCTCCCATGGCAGCACAGGACACCGCACAGGTGCCCCCTTCTCGTGGCTCTGCCACCAGCTCGTGTGCTCCGAGTCCCTCGTTCCTGCACTGGAAGAGGCCAGTCCTCGTCTACCTTCTCTGCGTCTCTGGGGCTTTTATGGATCCCCATGGATTTCTCCCTTAACCACTTCTGCATGCCGAGGATCCACCTGCTGCTGCTCTCAGGTCCCTTGCGCCCAACACCGCAGCGATGTCGTCCCAACACGAGGCCCTGCGCCCGACCCCGGCTCTGCACTCACCAGGGCAGCGACAGCAAGAGCTCCTGCACGAGGGCTCCCGCTGCCCCATGCAAATTCTGCACCTAAAACCAAGGTGAAAAACACTTCACACAGGCAGATAACAAGGGCTTAGTGCTGGGGAAAAGAAAAAAATCTCATGTGTGAAAATATCTAAATGCAGGATTTTGCAGAGGATTTTTTTTCTTTTAGAAACTCAACAAAAAAATCATTGTAAAAACCAGAGGAGCCGGCCAATTTACTTTCACACCTGCTTCTGCTTTCTTAAAATGTCTGTCCGCCCGCTTATCTCGAGCACTCTCTGCAGAGAGCTGTAATTAAAAAAGTGCTGGGGGGTCAGGAAAAGAAGGACAACTAAGCGCTAAGTATTAAAAAGGCTTATTTGAGAAAAGATTCAGGTGGATTTTTCTTTTATCAAAGTCAGTAAGCAAAGAATACATCTGCAGGGAACCCGCTCTGAACTTCGATTCTCTCCTTTGCATTGTGCTTGGAGATCTCAGTAGAAGTGAAAAGATTTTTAGCATTCTTTCCCCCTTGTACACATCTGCCAGTTTATAGTATGCAGAAAGATGTGACAAAAGTTGATACCAAGCAAGATGTCATATTTGCCACGTGACAACATCAGACTATGGGTCCGTGTGAGCTGAGATTTTGTCTCTTGCTGTAGCCGAGAAGGACTTGAAAACAGGTAGCCCTGAACTCTGCCTGCCAACAAAGCCAAAATCCACCAGCTATTCTCCAAGGCACACGACCCTCTCCCACATTAAATGAAAAGAAGCCCCTCACATTTCACATTCCTCCCAAACTAGCTCCACTCCCATGCTTTCACCAACTGCCTCACAGCTTCTTGAGCCCTTGCACCTTGCATCCTCCCCTAGGAACACTCCTCTTGCAGCCCACACGGCGCCGGGAGCAGCAGCAGGAGCAGCAGCGCTTCCTCACTTGCGGTTCAGCATCACCTGCTGCTACCGTCTTTGCATTTCAATCCATCTTTAAACGCCAGCAATAAGGGACATGTATAACGCAGCCTGGGATTTACCCAGCAAGTCTTCCTTCACCCCAAGAACCCATGGCCAAACTAGAAGACACAATTATTTTTTGTCTGTCTTTAGCACAGACCATTTTTTTTTCTATCAGGAACCTGCAGGAGATGTTTTAGTGCTAGAGAGGAAACAAGCACACACATCCAGAGAGATCGAGAGAGCCCCGAAACCTGTTCCAACCCTCAAAGTAAGGGCCCCCAGTCCCTACGAGATCATCCTGCCCTATATAAGTTAATCACCTTAGCTCACGTATTCCCTGCACGAGGAGGTGGGACTGCAGCTCCCCATTTTGTATCTTTAGTCACAATTGAAACTTGACATTCACTAGAACCCAGGCCTCTTCGGTTATTTTTCACAAGAAGCTATTCATAAGATTAAGATGAAAAAGTTAACATCTCCCCTTTTTTTTTTTTTTGACTGATAAAGCTAAGAAGCTAAGAGGAACTTTTTGTGCAGGCTTTTGTACAATGATTCTCGTAAAAAAGACAGTGAAAAATGGATGTTCCCCTTCCACGCAGTATAGGACCTACTTGGGATTTATAGTGGTACCCTGCTGCATCTCAGGATAAATGAACCCAGCATAGCTAAAGAAAAACCCATCTATTTATTTACTGAATCGTCAGCTGAGCTGGCTTATCTGGAGGCAGTGAATGCAAGTGGGGCCATGGATAAGCTGCAGCATGAGGCTCTGGGGTGACACTGCAGCACTTGTCCCCCCCAGGCCTGGGCAGGACGTGATCACCCATCTTCAACAGTTACTCACTTGGGCCATCAATTTGACACTATATCTCTCCCCGGATGTTAGGAGGAAAAGCAAAACAAACATAAAGCAAAACCTAGCAGGATATAGACACGGCTTAAAACACCCAAGAATGTTTTTTTTTTTTTTAAGTTTTAGGGCATGCTTAAATATTACATTTAAATATACACACATTGTCCACAACTGCAGAACAGCATGAAGTAACAGCATAGATGCAACTGGAACCTGTAACAGCAGCTCTGGTATTTAGATCTTTTTCTTCAGCTGGAATAATTTACATGGAAAAAATGGTTGTATTAGTTTCTAGAGTGAGAGCAGAAGCCATCATGGGCACAGGAAGACATTGATCAGACAAGTGTTCCCGTTCAGGCAAAGCCAAGTTACAGGGTTTTCTACATCTTGTAGTTTATCAAATGCTGAAGGAAATAGATTTTACTTTGTTTTATTTGTAACAAGATGCACTATTTTTTTCCTCTTCTTTAGAAATTAAGCTCCTTTGCTGCTTCAACACACTTCAGCTATACCCCAGTTTGAGTTACAAGACTCTACAAAAAAAAAAGAACCTTGATTTACCTTCTTACTAAAGAACACTATTCTTCCAATACCCAGGCTCCTTTCAAATCTGTGAAAAATGATGCCATAAATTACATGATGAAGAAAAATGCTGTAAACAACAAGATAAAAAATTATGCATAGGTTTTTCCTCCCTGTTATTACAGTGTTTTATACAAACAGGCTGTAAAACTCCATCAAGGCACTTCCAATGCAATTTAAATTTCATTACTAAAGTATATATTATATATTCTTACAGCAACTGTAGGAGGGAACATATTAAAGGCCTCCCAGGGACTTCTGGAATGCTACAGGATGGAAAAAAAAAAGTTGGTCTTGGTCTAAAACAATTTTGCAGATGAAACATGTTTCTAGATACCATATTCAGATGAATGGGGTATAGGAACATTTTTCTGAACAGTAGGGACAACTCTGTAAAAATAAATAAATAAATGAGTTGCTCTGTTATTCTTATACCTGAGGGTACAGTTTTCTGTTGATAGAAATCACATTTGGCCCCCCTGGAAGTCACAGCAGCGACACAAGCAGATGATGCTGAATTTGGGGGAGGAGAGGTCAACCTCCCCTTGTCCCTGCGGTCCTGCTGCGGCAGCAGCCCCTGTGCAGCACCTGCTCCCAGCACAGCGATCCGGGAGGCAACAGGAAAGAGCAAGAAATGCAGACTGCTCTAAGCACCTTTCGCAACCATATTTTTCTCCAGGCAATTTTCCCATTCCCGCTGAAGCGTTTCCACAGCGATGCGAATTGCTGACTAACCAGACACTTCCATTTCCCCTCTGAAGATTTCCAAGAATATCGCACCTATAAATATCCTGCTGTAAAAAAGCGACAGTGAATGCTCAAAGGAAAAGGCTGCTCTGACTGTTGGTGTTAAGGGCCTGATCCACAGCTGCTGGAAAACGGATTCATTTCCAAATGGGACCTTCCTCTGCAAGTACTTTTTCTTAGGAAAAAAAATTCTCTTCTATCTTCTAGGCATACAAAATCTTTCCAAATATGAATGGAGACTAGGCCAGCATAACCATTGCAGCAGCAATCTCATGAGCCTGCAGGTTTGCAGCCCTTTGCAAGAGATGGACAGCAGCTGTCTGTCTGCAGCAGCAGGCCACTGAGTTCTCGAGCTAGATTTGGGAGAAGGGGTGAGGGATAAGGCAGCGCCTGCAGTTGTGCAGCACAAGATAAGTGCACATACCCATAGCTGCTAAAGGAGGGCAGAAGTGGGGCTTAGCATTGCTTCGCTTACCAAGAAATGGTATCCAGAAGAGGAGCTGCTGCCCGAGGGCCAGGCTCTGTCCATGTGCCAGCATTCCAGAGCCGTGGGAGGATCGGAAGCCCCAGCCTCACCCTTTCCGTCAGACAACAACATCGAGGCAGAAGCAGGAGGCTGTGGCAGCCATCGCGACCACCCACAGCAGGAAACACATATGTGTGCCAAGGGAAGAGCTGCTGCCGAGCTGGGCTGGCCCTTGGTGCCAACGAGGCAGCCCATCCTCAGAGAGCGGCACTCCAGGGAATCCGTACTGCATGCAGGGCTGCATTCCCCTGCCCAGCGCTCTCACGTGCCAGAGGAGCCTCCACTGTGAGGACGGTGTCACCTACCTAAGTGCCGTGTTTCTTCATGCAGTCAGGGCTGAAACCTTTCTAAAAACCTTTCTGGCTCTGGGCATACTTGCTCAGGAAGGTTACAAAAACCCAAGGGAGTCTGGGCAATGTAGAGAACTGAGGGCAACCCCTCACTTTTATAAAGGCAACAGAAGTCAAACTTACTCTCAGCACTGGAGAGGAAACTTCAAGGTGACTCAGGTGCAGCACTCCGCTTTTGAAAAGCAAAAACATAAAGGATGTGTACATCTCATATCCATCACAAAAACCAAGTTCTGCTTCATTGCTGTGATAGCATCTAACCAATCAACACAGCAGAGGTGCCAGATAATTTAATATACCCTGAGCCAAAACAGAAACAGAAGAAACAGAGCCATGAAGAGAACCAGCAGCAACGAGTAATGGGCCATGTTATCCCATAAGCTAATGCAGCTGCTTAACAGATGGGTCTAAGGAGAATACAATAATCAACACGTGGTCAAAAAAGATGACTGGGTGTTTAGGAATAAAAATGTTGAATATTCACTGTGTATGAAAATGCACATCTATTAAAAGCAGCATCAGCCAGTAAAATAACCTATTTTCCTCTCAAGGCCTCATGGCACCACAAATGAGCACTGTTTAAGAAAAGCAAACATTTGCTTAAAGATTCCAGCCTAGTGATTGACTCTAAATTTGGGGTTTGCAAAGCTAAACGAGCACATACAGGATTAGCTGTTTTCCCTGTAACGGATGGAAGTGACAACTTCCATCTTCGCCCCCAGCATCCTGCTCAGGGATGTCAAAGCAGCAGCAGTGACGTTCCGGCCACGCTGGGATTTTCTTTACCTGCCTCAGAGCCGCTACAGAGATCTCTGCAGATGCCCAAACCAAACAAGCTGTAAATCAGCTTTTGTCTGGATCGTACCTGCCTTCATCCCTTCCTTCACAGCATCCAGCAGCCAAACTTGGGCACTAACACGGACCTGCAAAATAAGGCAAGCTGGGATAGGAAATGCCAGCAGCAGCTCTAGGATGCTCAGATGCAGTTTGCTTTAGATTCAGTGTTAATTCTCCCCAACTTTTATCTAAGGGCTGTACTGAGAGATTTTTCAAGTGGGGGGGATTGTACATCCATGATTGGTATAAAGTTTATTTTGTGCTTCCCAGGTTCATTACCTGGTTGCAATACAGCTGTACTGTGAGGTCCGCTGCAGCCCAGATCATCTAACAGTTTATGACAATTACCAAGCCACAACCAGCTCTGTTATTAAGGGTACTGGGAGAAGGGAGCAGCAGCAGAGGAGAACAGAGTATCCCATGTAACAGCAAAGTATGTGGTGGTACCAGAAAAATATGTAGGAAAAGCCACAGTAAATCATTCCTTAAATATTTCCTCAACCCATTAGAGGTTCCACATATGTGCCCTGACTACTTAAATGAGAGTAACTGTGGCCCTTGGGCCCTTCACTCAGTACTAGGTGCATAGGGCCAGGCCTCCCCAGCCCACCTCAAGAGGTGCCAGGTGGCTCTGCTCCTCAGGAGCTTAATGAGGCTGCAGAACTGGTTTTAAATCCCTCTCCTAATGGACATACCTACTGCGCAGCTTCCCAACAGCAGTACTGAGGAATGACTACGTCCATCATTAGGCCTGGGGTTTAATCTGAGCCTGCTGTTTTAGACATTGCAGGTTAACATATATCCAAATCCTTCATGCCGGCTTGAACCAAAGGGGCTATTTACTTCATCAGCATTGCTAGCAGGATGCCCAAACGCTACCAGAGCAGGGCCTGCACGAGACATCTGTCAAGGCCTCTCTGCTGGCCAGGCTAGCAGGCAGAGATGCCTCCCTCCTTGCAGCACTGCTCAAGCCCTCCTTGCTAATGCACATGACAGGGAGATTTTCTGTTCCCACTGACACCAGATGTGCATATTCTAGAGGGCTGCTGGAAACAGCAAAACTGCATCCAGAAGCAGCCTGCAGAATCTCAAAGGGGAACACACAGCAGCCCTGATAGCACCTGCTGCTCCTAGATGGCTGTGACCTTTCCCTAGGGCTCCTGCAGGAAGGATTTGCAGAGCCAGTGACTTCCCTGGGAAGGCAGCAACTGACTTCTTTTACCTGAGACCCTCAGAGAATGACTGTGCCCTACACCAGCTGTTCCCCTCCAGGAGCTAAGGGGAAACTAAGGAACAGCCCTTGCCATGACAGAGGCAAAGCCCAAACCCATCTCTCCCTGTGGTCCAGAAGGCAGACCTGTTCAAACACTGCAGGGAAGGGGGCCCTAGTGCCATCAGCTGGAGCAGACAAGCAGCCACAAGCCACAGCTACTTTTATTGTGGGTCACACAAAGATTAGCTATAGTGCTGTAACACCACATCCCTCCTACCTGCTTTTAAGCTAGGCACAGAGAGAAGCTCCATGTACACAGTCACTACAAAGAAGCACTGCTGCCAAAAAGTGAAATTTGTGTTTAGAAATTGATTGTTTGAAGAAAGAATTGCACTCACAAGCAAAGTTCACCCACAGTTCAGATTTTATTAAACCAGGTTAGAGTACAAAAACCTAGACTGCACCACAGCATCCATGAGATCCCTTCCCTGTATTACCAGCTGACAGTGACAAGTGAACAAAGCTCAACACAAGGCCAGCCTCCCATACACTGCAACTCCTTTCTAAGGAGGCTCCTATACTCTGCATGCTCACAGCAAGGTAACATTGATCACCAGATGGTGAATGCAGCTCTTGCAGGCCAAAGCACCTGCTTATATTAAACTTGCAGCAAGTTCCAGAATCCATTACAATTAAATGCCTCAAACTGAGGAAGGCAGGAGAAAAAAAAAAAAAAAAAAAAACAACAAAAAAAAAACAAAAAAACAAACACACATCACCACATACCACTTGCATCTTCATGCGCAAGTTAGTAGGGAGTGATAAACTGATGTCCTGCCAACTACAGGGCAATGTTGATGTAGCTTGGAGAAGGAATGACAATAGTAATGAAAAGGGGCTTCATTAGCAGGAGGCAGTTTCCCACTAACACACTGAGATCACAGCAGGTCCTGGGACAGCTTCTGATAAATCTCAAATCTGCCAAAAGAAAAAAGCCAACATTTTGTCAGTTCACTGCCTCAAACAGCCCAATTATAAAGCTTCCCAAAAATCTCCAAACTGTTGGATGCTTAAGAGTTGTAATGCAGACATCTGGGCTCTCCTTCACTGACACCCTCCAAAAAGTCCCAAAATACAATTCTCAGTAAGCTCATTCTAGAACACCACTTGATAAGAAGTACACAGATCACTCATATGTCTTTTGAATTCAAGTGGGCCACACAGAAGGGACCCATTTACATTCTTTACAAATATGAGCTACTACAGAGACTTCAGCCTCAAAGCTACAATTCCTGACTATTTGATGTGCAACTAGACACGGCTCAAATAAATAAAGCCAGTAACAGCTGGTCATCCAGTCACTCTGATGTCACTGGACATCCAATAACTCAGCTCTGCTTCTGCCACTTGAAGTGTATCTGAGCTCTTAACCATCTCCATTACTTAACATTTTCTGAGAGCACAATCTTTTTCAGTTTTGATCCTCAGATCTTTTATGCATGTCAGGGTCACACAATCATTTGGATATGTGCAGTGAGCACCCTCCAGTGCTGGCTGCCTTCAAAGCAGTCAGCACATATGCAATTTCCCTCAACATACAGGTGTAAGAGCTCATAGTCTTAATACACAACCACATTAGGAGCTGAGAATACGCATCTTATGGAAGCAGATGGTCTAGCTAAAAACAGGTTTACATCAGCACTGTCAATCTGATGAAGTACATACAAGGTCACCACATGCCACAAAACAATTGCTCTATATTTTTGTGATTGTGATTTTTATTCTCTGAAACTTCATGATTTCTGAAAAGTCTTCATGCCCATAATTACTGATAAGGCATTAACCCCTAGGAAAGATGATAAAGGAAAGTGTGGGCAGACACCAACACTCCAGGTTTTGTAACCCTAGGCAAGTCTCCAAGAGACTAGCCCTGGCTCCAGGCTGCCATGTGCTTGTAATGCTGGCCTCTGTTCACTAGTCTCACCTGTCATCTTAGAAACCAAGAAATACCAACAACAAAAGGCTTGAAGGGCCCCTGCTGCAACAAGTTTTGTGTAATACTTAGACTAATATTTAAATCTACACATCACAATCAAGGAGCAAGTAAGAATAACCTAACAAAGCACCTCAAACACCACCTTAAAACACGAACAAAATATGAGTAAACAAAAAAACTAGATTATAGACTTACCCATGCTATTTTGCAGCAGCTCAAGTGTGGTGGAGCTACCTCCCTTCCACTGTTACAATCTTCACAGCAGATTATCTCTGGGCCCGAGACTGGTCTCTCTGCTCAAGCCTAGAACTGGAAACAAAGGGTACACTGAGCACCGAGCCTGGGGGGAGGTACACAGGACACTGCAGCCCTTCCCTGCTGGTGCATCAGACACAATCTGGCTAGTGATGAGGAATCAACACTATCGCTCTGATGGGGAAAAAAGTCTGGTCATCACGTACACCAGCAAGTTACTACTAGTTTACATGGCTACACATTCATCATGTGCATTACACATGCTCATTCTCTATGCAGCAGATACACCTGGACCAAGTGAACTCATGCAAAACAGTTGGCCAGCTAGACAGGCACATGAAAAGAAAGACTAGCAAAACACAAGAGAAATAAGCACTTTAGGACAGGCCATCTGGGGCAGAATATGACTGAGATCACAAGCAAGGAAAAAGCATTGAGCAGTGTCAACCAAGGTGCTCTTACAGCGCAGCTTTTAGAGCCATGCTAGGTTTGTGCCCTCATTGTGTAAAGGCAGCACCATGTTGAGCAGTACATTCCCTAAACTACAAGGCTCCACGTGGAGGAAACTGCTAGGCCATGAAGACACGTGGCTTCCTCTGCAAACACTACCCCGATCCGCCAGCAAGCGGCGGAGCAGACTCCATAACTCACCAGCGCCTCTTCCCGAGGGATCCGCTCAGCCATGCAGGCTCCCGTGCCCGCACAGCAGGCTCCTCGTGTCTCCATGCTGCGCAGCCTTGTCCTCAGCCCTCCGGACACGCGGCACCTGCCAAGGACAGGGAGCTGTGACCCCGCCACCCCGTGCACCCGCTGCCCCAACGTGCCCTTGTCACCCTGCCACAACGGGGACACGCGGTGCAGCACATGCGGCCACGTTCCTGCTTTAGGAAGCCTCTGCAGGAGCACCACGATACTCAGGCTAACGCTCCAGTCTATGCAGCAGGCAAACCTCTACAGAGGTTAATTTAACAAAACACATTGAAAGTAACTCCCTTGGGAAAATATTTTTTCAGTGTTAACACAGCTAGACTCACCAAGCACCTCCGGCAGCAGCTCAGGCATGATGGAATCACTGGGGCTCATTCCAGGCTGCTCCTGCCCTCACAGCGGGTCCCTGCAGGCCCGAGGCCGTCACTCCCCACACGAACCTGGGAGCAAAGGCAAAGGGAACGCTCAGCACCGAGCCCGAGGCACACGGGGCAGCACACGAGGCACGCAGTCCTTCCCTGCTGGTGCATCAGACAGACCTGGCTAGTGAGGAGCAATCAACACTGTCGCTCTGATGGGGAAAAAAGTCTGGTCATCACGTACACCATGGGGACCACCACGCAAGGGCTGCGGCCCACGCGGTACAGCCGGGCCCGGGGAGGCTGAACCGCCACCGCACGGGGCCAACCCCCCCCCCAGGAAACCCACGCGTGGATGGACTGCCCCGGGGGAACCGCCAAGTGGGCCACGGCGGGGAGAAAAACCCACCTCACCCGGTGCTCTTCCCCACAGCCCTACTCACCTCAGCAGCCCCGGAGCAAGAGAGCGAACGCAACCCGCGCCGGGCGCTTTATAGGGGCAGTGCGGACCGCCCGGAACCGCCCGGAACCGCCCGGAACCGCCCCGAACCGCCCGGGCCCGCCCCCTCCCGCGCCGAGGCGGGAGCCGCCGCCATGTTGTCTCCTTTCCCGCTGATTCCCGCGTAGAGGCCCGTGCTTGTCCCGGCAAAGCCCCGTTCCGGCCGCGTTTCAGGAAAACCCGCGTGAAGGAAGGAAATTCGGACGGGAGGAGGATCCGGAGGCGCCGCTAGTGCGCTCGGCAGGCCGCTCTGGGGCGGGTGTGCGGCGGGGCCGCGTGGCGGCCGGGGCGCCCCGCGCTGCGCAGCGAGGGCGGCACCGCGTGGCCCTGCGGGACCCGAGAGACAACGGAATATTTCACAGGCAGGAACTTGAGGCGTTCAAATCGGAAAAGCGGCGTTCTGGTTCGCGGTTGGAGCCTTGGTACGTGTTAAAACGCTTTGTCAGTATAGGAAAATGCGATTTTTGTTTCTTGGAGGTACAAGGTTTGGAGATGTTTAGGAATTTGTCCACAGGCATGTGCAAACACAGTGATAAAATCAGGTGTATGACCCATTGACTTGTTATCTCGGGTTTTCATATCCAACATACTTACAATTTCACCAGGTCAAGCTGGAAGTTCACCTAAATACCCCCAGCTCCAAAGCAGATCCTGGCAGGCCAAAACTTGAAAGCACCATTTGACTGTCAGAAAATGTGCTTAAATGGTGGCAACGATTGAGTTTAAATCTTCCCTTCTGAGGAACGATTCTCAGAAATCAGATGCTAAATGAAATAAAACATGACTCGGTTGGACAAGTATTAAGGGCTAAATTTCTAAGAGGAAATCTTAGAAAATAGGAACGTATCATTTGAAACCCAAGGACCATCCCTGCTTCCTGCCAGGGAGCATAGGAACAGGCTGGGAAGATGGAAGATGGTCTGTGTCCTTCTGCTTTCAAATTGCCAAGCAGGTCCTAAGCAAAGCTCAGGGAAAACACTCATCATTGGCCTCGGTCTCCAGATTCCCGAACTCAATGGCAAGAGTATTTTATTCAGCATTAAGAGAGACCTCGATGGTCACAGAGAGGCAAACTGCATCACGTTCATGTTGTACCACTTGTTCGGTCGCAGCCAAAGAAAACGAGCTGTTATTTCAGGATCAAACTTCTGACTAAGAAGGGATCGGTGAAAAGAGAAAGGGACTAAACCAATCTCAAGGTCAATGGGCACTGTAGGATCAGTGGCAAAAGTGGCTGATTGTGCTTGAAATGTGATGAAACATGATGAAAACAAGAGAGGACATTGCAAAATTGTAAACTAGCCTGGAAGCTAGTTTAGTCCCCTCTGAAAATCTGTATGGGGAGGTTATAGGAGACAGATTCAGGATCCGAAAACATAGTGCTGTGCATGGCATACTCTTGTGCAAGCCAGCTACCATTAAAATGCTTTCTCCAAATGAAATGTGTTTGTAGGCAACTGATTCTTGAAAGCAGCTTATCAAACAGGACTTGTGCAATAAATCACAATCCCATTAATCCAAGTTCAAGAACACCAAAAGATGAAAAGACAATCAAAGGAAGGACATTTTAAGAGGATTACCAGGAATACTAATCTTGTTATAGTGTAAACCCATGTCACATGCACCACTGTAAGGGAACTATAAATATGATCTAGCTTGGCAGGAAATGAGAAGTGGGAAAGGCTCGGATATTAAAGAGCTGCAGCACAGCTTAGTATGGAGCTTAGTTGATTTCCATGACTTCTTCTGGCAGAACCACATTGACAATTGCTGGTTAGATGAACTCGTAACTCAGGCTGGGGCTCATCATTGCAAGATTTGTGTTTGCTCTCAGGTCATTGCAGCTGCACCGGGAAAAGCCATGTGGGATGTGGGACACGTCACGCTGTCTAACACTGCTCAGAGTGGTCAAAGCTGATGTTAAAGGCAACTAGTAACATGTACTGTGATTACAGTATTGCAGCAGCTGGAGGATGTTTTTATATCATATACAAGCTATCACATGGACATGTTTTCAGCTTCTTCTCCATGCCAGCTTTGAGTACTAACAGAATCATGATGGTTGGAAAAGACCTTCAAGATCCCCAGGTCCAACTGTAAACCCATCACCACCATACTTGTTAAACTGTGTCCTTAAGACCTCATCGACACATTTCCTGAACATACAATCATTCTTGTTCTCAAGTGCCCAAGTAAGGGGAAACAAGATGCAAAAAGTTTTTCTGAAATCCCCCCCAAAAGATATCGCTAATATGTGGGATCATGAGATGATTCATGCGCCAGCCTCCCATGGCTTTTAAGATTAGACCCCTGACTTACTAGTACACTGATCAAAACTAAACTCCAACACCAAACACATTGATATTCAGGACATTCCCAGAACAGATTATGGTTTTCCAGCATAAAACACATTTTTCTTATAGACTTTAAAAAAAAAAATGAATGAAGAAACCATGAAAAGCGATCTTGCCTGAACTGTCAGGTCAGCAATTTCACTGTGGAACACTATGGTAATAAAAATACACCAGTCAGCACACTGAGAGTGTGTTAAAAATATCTTTATAAGCATCTGCCAAATCATACACACTAATCTTCTGGAATAAGAAAATTCCAAGCACAAACTCCACAGAATGGATTAAATGGCAACAAGAAAGAAACTGCCATCAGTATAATCTAGCCTGTGGCTAAGATTGGAAATAAATGAAGAGAGTGACCCAGTTGAGCTGTAGCAAAACAGACCTCAGGGAAATGGATTCGCATTTACCAATATAACAGGCTTATACACATGTAAATGAAGTTCTCTCTTTTGCTCCTACTAACTAGTAAGGCTTTTTTTCTAAAATGTAGAAATGGATCATGAACACATGGTGGCTGTTGTGGGCACGTCAGGCCAATTTGCAGCAGCACATTTAGAGGTCAGCAGCTACCACAGCTCGCAGAGAAATCCAAGCGTTCGTTTTCTTGTGACCACGAGTCTTCGACGCCGCAGGATTTCAGGGTATGACCCTTGCAGGGAGTCTCTTGGTGAGTCAGAATACTCCACCTTGCAGAACTGGCTCCTTCAGTGACTTAATGGATCTCTTCAGGCTTGGCCTTAAAATGGATCAAAATATTTTACAGTTTTTCCACACTCGGAGAAACCATTTAAAAAGGAGACACAGAAAGTACCAGCTACTGTTCAAAGGGCCCCATGCAGGCCTGACTGCAAGTACAGCCCTAGCTCTGATTCCAGTTTGGAAGAACACATCATGAAATATTTTGCTAGCATATTTTTCTAAGGCAGGAAAGATATTTCCTACGCCTAACAGATGCAGGAATCTGTCCAACAAATGTCAGCCTTGAAGCCTGCTTGTAAGAGACTTTTTTGTTCCTGGGGTAGGATTTCATAGAAATAAGAGGAAAAGAGAAAGCATCTTTATGAAATAAAACCACAAGTAAGAAGATAGGGCTGAGTAGTACCATGTAGCTAAAAGCGAAAATGTTTTTTGAGTGGAAGGTGCCAATAAAAATCCCATGTTTTATAAAATTCGTAAATGGAAAAGAAAGAAAGAAGTAGTAAATCCAGGAAAAAAATGGAAGCAATGGCAACGTTCACAGGGACCTTGGAAACACCCCTCGGGGACCCACTCCTGCTGCCCAGGCAGCACTCTGGCATCTTGCCCTTGCTGGCTCTGCTGGCACAGCGGCGGAGTGGCTGGAAGCAGCACATTTCCTTCAAGTTTTTATCCATTGCAGTAATGAAATAATTTGATGGCTGCATATTTAAGTAGAGATGCAACAGCTTAAGTATTAACAAGCTTTAAAGATAAACACTGACATTTTTTAATGCAAATACAAGGGCGGTTTCAGTTATACTGAAGCTCATTTACTACAACCTCTGGATGGGTTTGCCTTTTACAGTGATGCCTTTCCCAGTTGTTTTTTTCCTAGGGAAGAGAGAAATACGGTCAAAGCAATACTTAACAGTCAGCTCACGATACCTACGCTGACAATGATGAATTTTACTGCAGTTTTAAAGGTTAAGAACAACAGCTTGGGAGATTTCTCCCATGTTGGAATGGGGGAGAGGGGATTAGGTCCATACAGATGACCAGTTGTCCCCAAATGACTTTTGTATTTAGACTTTGACAAAAGCATATAGAGATTTTGTCCCTTAACAGAGGGCTGGGATCACCTCCTTACAGAACACTAATCTTCCTTCAGCTAAAAAAAGCTTTTAAACATAAAAGAGACTATCCTCTGTGTGGAAATAGCAAAGATAATGGACGAATACTAGCGTGTAGGATGAAAGCAGGCTCTGTGAAGGATATTTTCTGCATCATTAACACAGGACATTCAAGATCTAAAACATCTATTAGCAGGATAAAAAAAAAAAGGAAACTGGAAGGGAGAGAATGCTTGTAATTTAAAAGCTTATAGCTTTTTTCATTTCTGCTCAAATACAGTTTGTTGTGTTTGGATACTGTTAGTTAGAAGATATATTCTTGGCTAAGTATGATTCACTCTCAGTATGTCTTTAGTTCCAATTCTGAGATCAAATCAATAATCTAGGTATTTCAGTTTGCTTCAGCAACTTATATTTTTTACCTCCAAACTCCTTCCACTGGACATTCAGTTCCTGGGTATTACTAAGTGTATGTATGGAATGAGGAGACAAGGGGAGATGACGAGTTATTTTCAGATTGGCAGCAACCTCTGGAAGGTAAATGGAGAAGCCATCTCAATAAGACCATTAGGGAAGATACTCTGTTGACTCACCCTGGGTGTGTTGGTTCTTATCTGCAGACTTTCGAAATAAAAGCACTGAAACGTTAGCAGTTGCTTCACAAAACTGGATTAGTGGAGTGATATGTACACTGTTCCTTGCTGGAGTTAGTTACTTCTGGAATATCCACCATTTGTCTTTATGCATTAGGGCAGGATAAGTTTTATTCTTAACATTAATCAGTAGGTTAGAACGGAATTTTGGTTTGATACCTTACATAATGGTGAGAAAATCGTATTTGAACTCCCAAACATAGCAACATTTTAGTTTTGATATTACTAAAATTTGGCTAGAGAATTGAGAACACGAATAATCAGCCTGCTGAGTACAGATTCCCCAACTGAGTTCTTTCAGAGAGCATAATCCTAATGAAACACCAGCTGTTTAGTCTTAACAAATCACCAGGTAAACCACCATTAAAGCTTCAGCAGTGGCACCACAGTTCCAGCTAGGGCTGACTGCAAAACAAAATTTCATTTCAAAAATCACTTGAAGGTATGGGAATGGATTTTAATATCATGGAGCAACTATGTATCCCAGCAATCCAGACTGCATCTCATTTTGTAGGCACATTTTAGCCATTCTACAGGTCAGTATTCTCAAAAATAAATTTTGTATAAGTCCTTCTTCAGGATTCACCATTCTCATTTTCAGGAAGAAATTATGAGAAGACATGAGATTCTTACTGATTTCTTTGGGGAGTCAGGATTTTCTTAAAAAAAAAAAAAAAAAAAATCCCTGACCAATTACTGCTGTTCCCCTTTTTATTTAAGTCTTGCAGCATATCTACCAAGCCACCAAGACAAGCTCAGCTGCTTACGTAGAGCACTGGAGCATGAGACATTTTAACTGCAGGTCTTCAAAGAACAGTGGCACAGTATAATTCTTTTGACAAAAACCATAAATGCAGCAACATACTTAAAGGCAGAGAGGAAAGCAGCATGAATCAAAGCTGTTAAAATTTAGACATTATCTTAAGGTTTTGAGATTTTAGAAAGCTGTACTGAGCGCTCTCTTGCTGCTACCAGAAAATTAAGACCTGATAGGTGAAGTCTGCCAAAGCCTAGACATGGGGAAGAGTACAGGCAAACAGGACATACTCTCGGTGAAGAAAAAAATAGTAGTTAAGCTGCTTGGTCTCTGCTGACCCTATTGACAAGCTGAACTACTGGAAAATGAACACAAACTATTTCCGAAGTCTGGTTTCCAGAATTCTTGGCAACTTCTGAGCTTTTATGCTCTGCATTGGCTTTCAGGGGTAGAATGAACAGGCAACTGAAAAAGCTCCAAAAGAGCACGAATCATAATTGTACTTCACATTTAATCACCTCTTCATTAACTCTATGGACTGCCTGCTTACCCTTTACCTTGGATGTCATCTGAGCACCAAATATTATCTCCTTGTTTAATAAGGTTAGTTTCCATGTAAGAAGAAGTTTTGTACATAATTGTGTTTGTAACAGGACTGGAAATCAGTACCAAGGCTTCTCTGCCACATCACACCTTCTGTCACCCAAGTAATCAGCCTCCTCAGGTACAAGCTACCAGAACCCCCTTGGGGTCAGAGGCTTTTTCCACTCTTGAGGCTACAGGCAGCCTGATTTGTAGAACTGTGACTGGATGATCTACAACTTATTGTAAATTCTGAAAAGAATCAAGATCATTATGTCAGCAGTTGTTAGCATGACAGATAAGTGACTGTTGTGTTGGGTAAAATATTTTCCTTCTATTTAAAAGCGAAAATTTTAGAGAGAAGTTCTATGTGGCATAACTGAAAGATATTTTAAGTATAAAATTTGATCATTTACTGAATGTATATCAGATTCTTTGGCACTGAAAATAGTAGTGTCATATTACCAAATACTTTCAGAGAAATGTACTTTTTTTTAAACAACGCTTATGTTGCATTAAGCAATTAAATATAGTAATAAGGAGAAAAATATTTGTTAATCTGCTTGTGAAAAAATGACCCTAACCAATTAAGTTTTGAATAGAAGAAAGCAATTTTGAAACAAATCTTATACTTGGTTTCTTAATGAACAGGCTCATTGCTGAAAGGTAAGACTTGCAGAGTGGCACTATATCCAACCTAGTAAACATTGAAAATCACATTCATAAGTGTCAGCTCTTCCACTGGCTTGCAAAAAGGTTTTTTTTTAAGATCCAGGAACTAAGAATAAAGTGTTCTACAAAGAAGGCAAATGTGGCAAACAGAGGCACAAAGGTGAAATGCCATGACTAGTCTAGCAGACTAGCACTGCTGTAAAGCACCTGAGTGCTGGGCAAGGGCTGCCTGCAAGACACCTCCAACTCCTTGGTTTGAATTTCTTTGAGTAACTGCTGAACAAAAGCACCGTATACAATCCCAGCATTGCATACTCTATGTGCTCATCCTCCCAGCCTTTGCTGCACCAAGCAGACAGAAGACACTGTGAAAGGCCAAGTGCTGGTAGTGCTGCGTGAAAACCACTTTCCTGTGGAAGATGCCTTGGCTCACCCGGAATCTGCGTAGGGATGTGAAGTCTTCCATCGTCTGCCTCAGAGTACAGGGTCGCTCACACAGGAACTTTCTCTTAAAGAGCATCTCTAACATGATGGTTGCATTGAACAGTATTAAAGCATATAGGTATCTATGGTAAACTACCTTAATTAAGGTTCATATGAAACATAGCATCATTAACAAAGGACTGCTGCAAAATAACCAGAAAATTAGACACTCATTCCACGCAAAGAGAAAACTACTAAGTTGCAGCAAATAAACTTAAGGAGACCATTTACACCACTATAAGGTATATGATTTCTTACATAAATTTTTTGCTAAGTAATTTCTAAGTTGTAAGAATTTGCAATACAAAGCCTCAGCCTAGCAAGTTTCTTTTAATTTTGAAATGTACAGCATTTTAATTCTACAAATGTAAAAAAAAAAAAAAATACAATGTTTTTTTTTGCGCTCATAATGATCAAAATTAACTTGATCCAGTAAAATTTGGGATGTAGTTAGCGTCATCCAATTGCTTTTGCTAATGCAAATAAAATGGCTGAGACATTCAGGTTTGTGAGCCTGCATGTACCGTAACTGTTTCCTATGGCACCTACTGCACACACTGCCCACGGCTGTTTAGGAAGTGCTCCTACAGGCAACCAGTTAAACACACATTTAAGGTAGTTCACATCCAAATGATACACTGTCATACGTCAGTCTATGATGCCATTTTTCATTGCTAGAAGGAAAGCTTTGTTTCCTTTTTAAAGTACTACCCTCCAAAAATTACTAAGTACAAGGCAAGGCTATGACTCAAATTACAAGCAAACAAGGAAACTTAAAAGTAGAGACTTAAACTCTGAAATTGCTCCAACCTGTTGCGCCAGGTTTCTTTTCAGAATTGTAACTTTAGCTTAAGCTCCCATTAATACAGTTGCACTAACACACTGTGGCACAAATAACAAAGTGCACCCACATTACTTTTGAATTTCCTTGACCTTGCCAGTTTGTCACATCCTCCACATTACAGTTACTCCATAACTTTACAATACTGCCCGTACTATATCACAAGCATTTCAAATCCTATAAAAAAAGCAGCCCCTGTAGTGGCATACAAGAATAAATTAACCAAAAAAATTTAGTATTACCATTTATTGGTGACAAACACTACGTTTTACTTACATTCCATGGGGAGAAAAAATTCCAGCGTAAACAATGAACTGAAGCAGTACTTAACTTGCAAGGCTATCGTGCTTTACCTGGACCATATGCAAAAAACTTTATTGCGCACAGTTCAGTGCGCAATAACACAACATCAAAAGCAACACAGTTTATATATAAACATAGGTAATTTTTTTCAGCCCTACATGGAGATGTAATTAAACAGTATAAAGCACTCAAGGAAAATCAATCTGCAGTTTTATATGCACTACATTGAGATCATATCCTGTAATGTAGTGAGCTGTGCGCCAGCTGTACACACAATCCTTAAAACATAGATCAGAGATCATTTTAATTCATGTCGCAGTCAAGTTCCCCTACCCCTGCTCAAAAAACAAAACAAAACAAAAAAAAAACATAGAAATTAACCAAAAATGATAGAAGTTTAAAATTCCTAAAGTGTTGTAATTCATTCAACCGTTGGAAAAATAAGCTAGGTTTGTGGAAATGTTGGACTTTTAAAAATGGTGGGCACACAATTTGTTTCCAGTGAAACATTGCTATTTCAATAAAAACAAAATAACCACATACATGGATATGATCTTCCCAAGTTAGTTCACAGATAACATGTCAGTCTGAGAAGACAAAGTTTCTAAACTGTGCTATTGTTCTAGATACAATTAAGAAACTTTTAAATGAAAATTTTATAGTGTCATTTCAATCAAAACAACATAATGAAACTAAAAATTTATCACTGTTTGAAGAAAAAGCAACGGTTATGATTTAGACACTACAGTAGGTTGTAAAGACTGTAGCACTCTAAAACAGTTAGGTTACATTAATAGGAAGCATTTGATTTTCTCTGGTGCTTTCACGTATGGGTCCAGTCAAAAGCCTTTTTAGGCAGTGCTGTCCAGTGTTTGTCCCAAAGTGTTTGAGTTAGCCGGTTTGAGAAGAGGGTCACTTTCCATTTCTTGTTTCACACATCTGCAAATGTAAAAAACACTTTTTACTTCAAATATAAAGCAATTTCCGCCAACAAGACATTTCTAAACCTGAGACAAAGGATTTGATGCACATATGACCATTTGTTTGCATATAACTTTTTAAATTAGTACTTCGCTAGCTTCATCATTTTGGTAGGTTTGATAACAACAGTCTAATTTTTTTTTTTTCATCAAAGGGAATAATTTGCAAACCATCCATGTCTGTTGTGCTGAAAGGAAGCTGTGGAACTTATACAGTCTTTACAATTTACACACACAAGATTTCTAGAAAAAGTGGTGCAGCTCTAACACTTAAGCACCCTGAAAAAAGTTACACTATTTACAAAAGTTTAAGCAGAGACATCACCTAATCAGAATTGCGGTATTATCATAGCCAGTACATTTTATTCACTTGCCCCTGCACTGAGCCTAGTTGCTTACAGTGGATACATTAAAAATTATAAGCTTGATTATAAAACCTACCCTCTCGGCCTTCCCAAGAAGATAAGAGCCCTTGGTATTTTAAGTTTTCTGGTAAAGAAAAGCCCTCACATTTTGTTTAACACATCATAAGGTCACAGTTTTCCATTAATGCAAGGGAAAGTCAATGTGTCACAATGAACCGCTTTTCACTTTTCACTCACACAGACATTGGTCCATTTCCTGTTCTTGGCATCTCTGTGGTTTGTTGGTCCAACTCAGACAGCAACTTTAAAATGTTCAATGCAGCCTGAAAAAAAGAGACAGAATTCAATAATCTAACTTGTATCCATATAATTTATTTGGAAGAAGCATGTCTAAAATTCACTTACAACAGAGCAAATATTCTAACTTTGGTAGTATATTTATTAAGATGAGAAATTCTGGTAAAAAAAAATGCAATGCTGTAAAATTTCATCTTGTTACATTAAACTCTACAAGGGTGCTGTGGCTACAGGTTCCCATTGGTTTTATCAGTGGGAAAAACAATTCTGCAGTATTATTAATAACTTCGAAAAAGATACTGAATTAGTAACAGCTCAAACTGTAGAGAGATTAGACAAAGCACATTAAAATAAGCAGAAACAAAAAGTCCTTTTGTGGAAAAAGGAAAGACGTTATGCAAAAATCTGAAATTAGATATAGAAAGGGCACGTGTGGCTATTTCAAACAGTAATATGAAGTCAATATGAAGGCTGAACATCTGAAGAGAGGCAGGTCCCCACATTGGTGCAGTCACATTTAACCTGCAAAGTAGCAGTCATTTTCCCTTTACCTATTACACTGACTTATGTGGTTAGTATTTCAGGAGCTCTTTACCAACAGGATGTAGAGACGGGTATGAAAATACCAGAATTAAGTGACAATTGTATCAAAGAAATCTCTGTCAAAATATAATCATTATAAGATTATACTAAAAATTAGCATAAAGATTAATACAGCTGCTTTTTTTATATAATTGCATATACTTATTACAAACTGTTATTTTAGTTACTTTGCAGTCTACATAGCTCACCACTGGATACTAAAAGAATTAAATACTTTTCAAACTGCAGTAGTGTACATATTGCCAACAGTATGCAAGCTATTTTATAGACTGACCTGAAGACAAAGTCCCTTACAGTTTACAGTCTAGAAGATTCATTCTCTCACAAAGAAATATTTCAGCTACTGTTAATAAAAGATCTTCTTTATAAAGGGAGTTTAACAGATTTACAGTGTCTCCTGCTATCTAATGGTGAACTGCATTTCTTTCATTCTGGATTCTGTTCCAGCAGAAAGTCTGGTAACGTGAACAAGAGTATTACAGTTCCTAGTGAGATATCAGCCCATTAGAGAATAATAAAATAGTGTCAAGTTTTTACATTTTAAAAGCTCTCTTTATATATATATATTTATGTACTCATTACTAAGTGCTCGTGCAACTACTAGCAAGGTAAAGCAAATGCATTTTGTGTAGACCAGAATTGTGAGTATATATTAATCATTTTAAAGATTACATCTACAGCTACAGAGTATTAGACTGTAGTATTATTCCTTCGTTATTTCAGCAAATTTTGATATTTTAGACAAAATTCAGCAAAAAAAAATTTTTACATTTTATTTATAAAATAGAATAGCCATTCAGTATGGCATCTTGGGCTATCGGCTGCACCCTTAGCGCACAGAGGTCTAAAGAGGAAGCATTTTGGCAACATTCATCATACCATGTCGTGGCAGGATTCTACATCCTTCCCAATTCCATGACTGATCAGTGGTGGCTGAGAGGAACAGTTTATAAGAGATACAAACTCATTCTTGTTATTTTTTGGAAAGTCTTTGTATTCAACCTGAAAAAAAAAGAAAATAATTTCATTATTTTCAGTTAATGAAGGAAACATATGTCATTTGCTAGAGATTTTCTATCAATATATGAAGCCAAAATCCCATTTGCACTTGATCTCCCTGTTAACTAGTAGGACTATATACTTTGAAGCCTGATTTCACTTGCAATAGTTTGAGTGATCCTCACAGCTTTGCAAGTCCTCTGAATAGAAGTCACCATATAAAAATGATTGCTGCTGCAAGCTGTGTTCTGATTGTACCTACCTCTATTTAATTTTTTTCCTATTATACAATTATTATCCATGGAGCTCCTTTAATATGTTTATCAAGTAACTGAAAGGCAGTTCTGACTAAAGGGATTATACACAAAATGCACAATTTACAGCAAATATTAATTTATCAAAGATATTTTCAAAGAACTGAATTCAGATCAGTCAAGTTTGAGTTCACATTACATTCCCACATCTTGAAAATTCTCAGAGAATGGTATTTTCAACTGCATGCTTCAAATGGGCTTCAAAGTAGCACTGAATTAAGGCTGAGGATGTAGTACAGACAAGCATATTTGGATATTAAATAAAGAACTAGGAATTTCACTCTGCTTCCTGGGTGAAGTGAAATGTTTACATGAACTTCAGCTTAACAGCCTCAGAATAACTCAAGAGTAGAACTAAAGCTTTAAAACAAGCAACAGGCTTGGGCCTTGGAAGAACTCTTGCAACACTGAACATTTACCTGGATTCCTTGAACATTGGAAAGATAGTCCAGCTGCTCGGAGGGCCTAGTAAGTGGTCCGTGGGGTACGTGGCCTGACGAGTTGTTATTTTTTAATATGGTCTCAGCAGTAGGAGAAGTACCACCGTACAGTAGCTCTCTAGCAATCATTGCTGTTACTGTAGCCTTGGCAGGATTTGGGGCTGCCCTGCTGAACTCTTTGGTGTGGTGTCCTTGATTGGCTCCTACAGCTTGTGCAACCTCGGGGACCATGGGAAGAATTCCAGCGGGAAGCTGCTGATGGCTGAGATAAGGCATCCTAAACTCGTCGTCTTTACTACCTAGAGAGAGGCACAGGTTAAACAGATGCTGGCTATTTCTGTGAGGCCTTTCACAGGTGCATAAAAATCACCTTAAGTGCAGGCACTTTTAATTTTTTTTTTCAAATTACTTTTGAAACACTAACAAACTTAATGAACTTGATTCACCGTCACTGGGTCACCACCATCAAGACAGTTTGTTTACTGAATAAATTATTTGGCGTAACACCTGCTTCTGCCAAAGGAGAGCATTTACCTCCAGGAGCAATTTCTGCAGGTTAGTCAAGCTTACCGACATCTCAGACAGTTGCAACCACATTCTAGATGTATCTTTTGGTTTCAGAATCTTTTATTTCATCATTTAAACTGTAGAAGCAAATAATGACACCATCAAATGGTCAGAGTCACTGCTGAATATTGTAAAGACAGTGACAAGACAGTCCACAAACGTTACACTCTATATTGTCAAAAGTTAGAGCAGGTTGGCAAGATTGAAAGTAAAACCAGCACAGTATGAAAAACAGTAGGAATCACTACACCAAATATTTAACCTTTAGCAACTGAATGCAACTTATTGACACTGGGACATAAATTAGATTTAAGGATAGCAATAGTGTTTTTTTTTTTTTTTTTTTTTTTACAGGGAACACTTGTAACACAGAAGTGTGAACAATTCAAGAGGAGTGCTTAAGAAACATGGGGAAGACAGTGTCACTGCAATAAAAACAGGAGTCAGTATTATGGCAGAGTACATAACTGAGCTGTTACAAATCGAAGCATGAGAGCCAAAATCTGTACATGGAAGAAAAGGGAACACAAAGCAGGCATGGCAAAGGTTGAGTAAGAAGCCATTTCATTTCTGATGATGATTTAAGGAGCCTGTTCCCTTGACCAGAGTCAAGCCTGGTCCCAAGAATTCACTCTTGCACTAGAAAGCCCTAGACCCTGATTAAAGGCTGCCTGAACATCCCTCGGATACAGGCAATAAGCCAGGAAGCTGCAGGTAGCAGCCGCAGAAACTCTACCAACTGTTCAGCTGATCCATTAGCACAGATTTCCTTTCGCGCAGCCATCTCCTTCCCCCCGAGCAGGTGTCCAAGCAAGCCCAATATTGTATGAGTTGGAAGGAATAAGCACTTTGGGATGTGAACCAAACTCCTCCCAGGGTGTGGATCTAGTCTGCAGGATGGCAGGTGCCAACCTCTGCTCGCTACAGCACTGATGGGACTGAGAAGCTTATCTTAAATACACACCTTAATACTTCTTTCAAAAACACTACTTACTAGATGAAGTCTCTTCAGAACCAGGCTCAAAAAAGGTTACTTTTCTTCCATCACCTGTTTTCTTCACTGGTGTCTAAAATAAAAAAAAAAAAGGAGAGAAGAAAAAAAAAAACAGTGAAAGCTCCCTGAGATTTTTAAAGTCTTCAAGATGCAGCTAACCCGACTAAACAAAGCTTTACTACAGAATTTATTATTCAAAAACCTGAATCATTACATAGTTGTCAAGAATGAGATAAGTTCTTATACACCAAATGACTAGAATTATTTCCCTTCAGACTGGAGATAAGAATGGAAATACTGAAAGAACATTACTTTCTCTTCTGTCTTTAATGCTGGCTTTGGAGGTTGAGGTTGAGGGACTTTGAAACCTAGAAGTTCCAACATATTTTCAGCTGCATTGCGTTTAGCAACTTTTTTGTTCGTGCCCATTCCTTCAGCTGTGTGTACACCAACTTTCACCTGGACAAAAGAGAAAGTAAAAGAACATAAATTCTTATAAAAGTGGCATTAGGATTCACTCATTAGTTATCCATATTGCAAATATGTCACAAATCACCTAACAGTTATTGTTATTCTAATCAAGCATTGCTTAGATCATTGACTTCCAAAGACAAAAACAGAATTGGTATCATCTGTATTTCATCATCACATGCTGGCACCAGCTTAACTACTCGAAACTGGTATCACAGTAGATGTAAACTTTCTAAACTAAAGTTAAAGGTTTAGCAGATTTCTTAATATATTGAAAGGGAAACAACTACTATTTCTGCTTAGCAGTTCTTTTCTGCCTTGGCCAGATCAGGAAGGAGGACTGGAGAATGCACTTTGACTACTTACAGTATATAGATATTCAGTATCAAAAATACTACTATGTATTGGAATATGCAGAGTGCTGCATTGTAAAGCAAAACAAAATTTGAGGGAAGTATAAATGAAGGATTTTCACATTCCTATTAATCCTACTTTAAAAAAAAATACAAGCAGCACAATACCTCTTACCAGGAGCTTATTTTTCCTGCTAGTTAAAAGTATTAGGAAGTTACAACAAACTTTCAGTGCCCTGTGCGATTGTTTTCACACAATTTGGATCATCTTTCTCAAACTCTAATCATACTTCAGAGCCCACCAGGCATTTTCTTAATAAGGTTCACAAAAGTATAGTAATCTGTAATTCTGCAACATTTATCATTGTGGCAATCTGATTATGACAACCAAAAAAGTAAGACAAAGCCAAGCAACTAAATTTCTCAAATTAACATACAAACCTGCATAACAAATTCCCTGCGCCTTGGAAGACCACGTTCTGTGATGAGCATGTACTCTGGTTCCTTCTCTTTCTTGGCCTGCTGTATCTGGGCAAGTCTGCTAATAGGATTCATTCCTTGACCATATTCTGGGCTTGTTTGCAGCTAAGTAGAATAATGTTTAGGAAATAAGCCAACACTCTGTGAATATTTGATTTAATATACAAAATGCAGTGTGCCAATAAACTATTCATCTCTAGGAATTAGAGACACTAAAACAAAAGCTGCTTAATAAACCCCACCACAGCAGAGGAAAATGTTCAAATCATTCAGCTGTCCTGTTAGAGTTGACCACATACAACCTAAGACTGGCAAGAATTTCACATTTTTTAATCAGATTATATTAGGAAGGGCAAAGTTTGCACTAGAATTTGGAAAGCAGAATAATTCAAAACCCCAGACTGCACTGTAAAGTCTAAGGCTTGAAGGTCAGAGCTTGATTTTTATAGCCATCCCTTCTTTTATATAGTTTTTCTCTCATCTTGAATTTACTATAACCATTGTTATACCATAGCAATGGTATAAGAACCCCATTTATAGTAGGTGCAAAATATCATTACACCTGTAGCACCAGACCACTAATTAATATTTAGTACTTGAGGAGTGTTTATAATCAACCTAGGATAATTTACAACAGTTGGATTCAATCTATTAAAGTAGTGGATTTCAATCTACCAAAGTACTCTCTTACCTTCACTATTGATTTTGTTTTCTTTTTGATTCGTGGCTTCATTTTCTCAACTGTAGGGAGGGGTGGCAATTTTTTCAGTTCTTCTAGGACTGCTATTGCGGCATTTTTCTTAGAGATCTTCTTGCTCTTTCCTTCACCTTCACCCATGAATTCTCCTACTGACACCTTAGTTACAAAGCTCTTCATATGGGGAGGACCACTTTCCTTAGTCACCTGTTTCAGAGGGAAAAACTGAGTGAAAGCGTGATAAACACTTATTAAAAATGGTAGGGCACATTGTTTATAGCAAACTTAAGAACTATAGGGAAAGGGAATATACATTCTCAAAGCTATCTAAGTCATGCTCATTCTAATAATCCAACCCAAATAAAAATATACTTTAAACTTTAAAAGGTTCATTTACAGCAAACAGTAAATAACATTTACATATTAGTCAATAATGCTTTAAATTTACTGCTTTATTCTTTCAATAAAAAAATACAACTGCTCTGTTTCATGAACATGTATCTCCACCTGATTAGCATCAGCTCATCATTAAATGCTTCATATTACATTGATAGATCCATACAGGGAAAACAATTCTTCAGGATTCAGCATTTTAATTCAGCAATCAATAATTCTTCAGATATCTACAGGTCAGCTGCCTAATACAGATTTATTCTTTAATTTCATTCTTAACACATCATATTTCAAAATTAAATTAGAGCCCAAAAGAATGAATTAAGAACTTCCACCCACAACTGGATTTTTTTTTGTGACAGTAATTTTGGACAGTAATTTTTTTTTCTTTTTATTGATGATGCTAATGCTAATCTGCAAGAATTGAAATCTCCATATAGAATTTCATAAAACAATTTCAGAAGCAATTTAATTAAACACAATTTCATTTTTTTTACTAGAACAACTCAGTTGAATGAAATATCACTATTCCAGCTCACAGGCAACCCAATAAACTAATATTTTAGTACAACAAAGATGTTCCTATGGAAGTTACTGATTTAAGATAACTAAAATGATCAAGGAGGGGCAAAGAGGCAGCAAGCAGCCAGGCCAAAGGAAAAGGAAAGTAAGATGCACATGAGGTCACCTCACGGCAAGAAAAGAAACCTACTGAGATTCTGCAGCTTGCAAGTAGTCCACATCAGTGCTTAGGTAAGTAAATACTTCCATAAATAATTTTTGAGAGTGAGTTTAACTCATTTGCCTTGACTCTGTACTCCAATATTCTAATCATTAGTGTGGAGCTGTGTTTTGTTTCTTCACTTTAAAATGGATTTTTTTTTTTTCCAAAAATTTGGAGAAAAGATTGCACAGACAACTACAGCATAGCTGTTCACTCATAATATGATTCTAGTGTGTGAATTTGAACTTTTTTTTTTTTCTTTTTCTCCCTTCACTTCACCATAAAAACTCTGAGACAACCAGAGTGACTGTCAAAAGTGGTAAAAGGTTATTCACAACTAACAGGCATGTTAAAAGTCAGTTGTTTGGGTTATCTGAAACAGAGGCTACTTAAATTATTGTGTACCCTTAATATTCTAGTAAAAAACAAATCTCGAGCTTGTAAAATAAACATACCTCAAAATTCACAGGCAAGTTCCTTTTAAGTGCAATCTCAAAAACTTGGCTTATTTCAGATTTATTGAGATTTTCATCATCTGGTTCTTTTCCGTTAACCTAAAAGAAGCATACTCTATTTAAAATAAAGATCCTATTAAACTGAATTCTACTCATCCAACCAGTTTACTGAACTCTCAAATTTTAAGTAGCCTAACCTTTCCTGCTGTTTTACGTGAATGGGTAAAAATGCAGCACGCGTCCTACAGAATTAGAGTGTAAGTACCTCAGTTAAGGTGTATGTGTAAAAGCTAGTAAACCTTCATGTTTGCACGTGCTCAGTACAATGAAGAATAAATGGAATAAGGGCCAATAGGCTTAAAATCTATTTATAGAAGGATAAACTGAGGTTTTAAATGAACTGATTTCCAAATGGAAGTACCTTTATGAAATACCATTTACATATGCTGATTGGACATTTGTACCAAAAGCACTAAGACAGGATCAGATAAGAGAAAGGGCAGGAAAATTAAAGATTCTGAGAATGGGACCAATATGAATAAATGATGGCTAATTAGACCTTGGCATAGCCCTCCTGGCTTTCAACACGCTCCCTTGCAAGTGCTTTATCTACAGATTTCTGTCCTCTGAGTGAAGAACATACTATGAACGACTTGTCTTAAATCCCGTGGTGTAACATCTGCGTCGTCTCACACCTACTGAGAGGACAGCAGCGCCCGCAGGAGCTGACCTACAGGCACTTTTATGGATCACCACGTAAAATTGTGATTGTGATTCCAAAAATGTCCTCACCGCTGTCGATGGCAACATGACCTAAGAAAGCACGGTAACAGCGACAGAGACTAAGTGGCCAGCAGCGATATTGGAAAGATTGTGATAGAGATGAACAGCAATAATTTCACTGATTATTTCAGGCCACAATAGTGGTTATGCAATTGGGTTACAAAAATGATTATATATTTTATTGGAGCAGCAGAAATATGCTAGAGAGGTGGCATCAATTAAAAGTCATTTTGATGTTAGCATGCGTCCTTAATCTCCATTCCCAACAAATTACAGCCAAACATGACAGAATACTGTTTTTTTCCTTTTTCCATAATAGTTTGTTCTTCACCTACAGCAACCTCTTCCAAAATAAATAAAATTAATCTGTTTTTTCACTCCTTCACATGGCCCCATCAGATTTTTACATTGTTGGTACGAACTGGCCTTGCATTTCAGGTCTGCTTCAGACCTTATGCTTCCCAAGAGCACACACAGCCCAATATTCTTCTTAGAATGAAAACATCTGATCTCTCTGATCTTCTTATATCACTAGAGTACCCAGTCTCCAACCTCAGAGCTAGACGTGCGCAAAGCAAAACCTTGGGATTGCTGGGGCCACATGATGGCACCACTCCCACGGGCACAGCGCTGCACCACAGAGCACGCGGGAACAGAGAAGCACTAGAGGAGCCGCAGATCCGAGCGGACGGTATTTGGGGAAATTAAGATCAAAAATAGGAGTCAAAAGTCTTGGTCATCAAATTCTATTACCTATTTCATAAGCAAGTGGTTCATTAAAAAATTAGTATGCTATCATATACCCAGAATTTTAAATTATTTGAACTCTTACACCCTAATAAAATAAGCCCTTAATTGTTACAGAAAGTTTTGCATCAGCATCTCTACAAATATCTTGTCATGGCCTTTGCTCTCAAAACATTAACAAAATCACTTCAATTACAAGTATTTTTCTCTTCCTTATAATTTCAGATGTATTCTAGTTTTCCAAAACAATTTACAAATTCCTATATTTTTCCTCGCTAAAATGACTAACCGGGTCTTCTCTATCAGATTTTATTTTTTCCATTTAAAATCCTTTCAAGAGAACGTGATGGAAGAAATATGATATATTATGGTGTATATTCTTGATATATCCCAACTGTGCTCATACCGTTTAAAGCACAGAGATTTATTCTTGAGTATACTTATCTGCGTAAGTTAAAAGTAAAATATGAATTAGCAGATTATAGCCATATTGCAAATTATTTTGCCTAGACTTCTGTTATAGAGTTGTACTAGCGTTCTGGCTTAGTTTATTTTATAAGTCAGATAATCACACATATGCACATTCTCCCTCTTTCTCCTCCCATACCTAAAGGCAGATGATCTATGAAGCCTTCTGCTTTTAAATAGTTTGCATGTGCACAGACTAAACTCTCCAAGGGATCTATGCCTGTAAATCAAATAGGAGATCACAAACATTTACTACTCTTACTTTCATCAATTTGTTCACTTTTTAACAAGTGAAAAAGCCTGCTTGTACAAACCTCCATTCTATACATGCATTATAATCTTATTTCTTATGATCTTACATTATTGTATCCTTCAAGGGTCTTGCCTTATTGAACGCAAGAATGATAGCACCCACTTAGTGGTAAAATATTCCCTATTTTAACAACTGTGTGTCCACTGCAAAAATAAATGCATATTATGAAGACAATAATTCCTTCATTGATGTCTGTAACAAAATATTTGAAAGCCACAAATATTAATGAAGTACTCAAACACCAAATCCGAAATGTCAAATATCTGACTTTCCGGAGTGCTTATGTAACATAGTACTTTGCATTCAAAGGACCGTTCTCCTTAAACATAGCTGCACTTCTTATTGCTCAGTTTGCAGACAAGTCAGACGTCAGTAAAATGCCAAGCCCACGTTTCATGTGGAATGTTAGTTTAAAGGACTGCTCTACCATCTCTATGGCAGGAGTCACAATGTAATCCAACTCCCAAGGTAACTTTCAACTGTTTTACTCTTAAAATAATTAATTTCCCCATCTTGCAATTTCTTGTCTCATTCGTTATAGTACTGCTCTTACTATCTGGTCACGTAAACACAATTACAGTGTTTGCACCAAAGACCTCCCATCTCCCAACTTTAAACACAAGTCTACAAACATTCAGAAAGTCAGGGTCTCTCACTAAAATCTTATCTGTGCATAAACTTTCCTCAAAAAGTGAACAGAAAAAAAAAAAAAACAGTTCCACACCATCATGGGATTTTCTGCACAGATCTTCTGCCTCAGGTTCACTGCACAGACCTTAGCTGCCTGAGGTAGAGATGACAGCAGGCTATTTTTTACATAGATGAGTGCAAGGAGAGGATAATGTACTAGTAGCACAGAATGACGGTACTGAGGACATTCCAGGATCCCCTGCACTGAAGGAGACTCAGGCTTGACCTCCTTTTCTTGAACATCTGCAGCTTGTCCCTGATCAGCCCCACCACCAGCCCTGGGTTTCAGCGCAGAACTAATCTCCACTTTCAGCTTCTGTTCCCAGCATCTCTTTCCCCCATTAGCCATCATTCCATTATTTACATCTCTCCTTTCCTCCCCTACATCTCTCCTCTCCTAGCCTCAAGACCCAATATTTTTGCCCAGTTACCTGGACAAAGTTCTTTGTCATAAAATACACTTTTTTTCTTTGCTCAATCTCCCCTGACTTCTTATCTCCTCGGACCACTTGTGCTCTGTCAAGCCTGGTAGCCCCCAGATCGGTCTTCTGCCTCAGATTCCTTTGTTCATCTTCTGATCTTGTTCTTCTTCATTCTCCTGTTTCTGCACATAGCCAGGCTCCACACCTAGCAAGTTCTCAGGCTCTTCACATTGCAAGGTATTACTAATTTCCATTCCCTGTTCCCAGATTCACTGGCAAATTCCTAGTTCCTTTTTTGCTTCTAGGTTGGTACCCCACAGCCTCCTCCTCAACACAGCCTAGATCTCTTCCTCTTAATTCTAACATCAAGTCCTTACAACCTACACTTGTAGAATGAGCCCATATAAGAAAGACTAAATTCCCTCTTGAAGTCTTTGGCTGGAGCAGTCAGCCAGCTCATATGGAGAGGGTGAGCACAGTCAACTCGACCTCAGGATCTAGAAGTAACTCGCATGCAAGCAGTGAATTTGCCAGCCTAAGAAACTTAACAAACAGGTATGGGAAGGGAAAAAGAAAACAAAACAACCAAGCAACCAACAAACCCCTTCTCCCAGAGTCTTGGGTGTAGGGTTTTTGTTCTGGACAACCTTAAATCCATGGAGGACTACATGTTTGCTTCCTACGTTCATTTAGAAATATGTGTAGGAGTTTACTACTTTCATGAACTTCCTATTCCTTCTAGAATTTCTACAGTTCTTTCTACTTCCTAAGCAAAATTCCTACTTCATTTCCAATTCATGTCATCTCCATGATGCCTATACTAGGACATAAGTACCCTAACTAAACTCTTCTTCAGAAATTTATACATTATCTATATCTGATAACAGATTAGTTACTATATATGCTTCCAGAACTCATATCCTCCAGATGTCTATAGCATTGTTGGGGAAAAATATGACAGCAAAAGTATTAATATAACCTAATTTAAGAAAATTCTATTTCTATTGATTTTTCTTAATTAAAATGTTTCTATTGGATACAACTAGGTCAGCAGTACTACACAGAATTAAATTTCACAACCACAGTCTTCCTTCCAATTAGAAAAAAAATCTACATTAATATTTCAGTATCTCTTAGCAATTTATGCTTAGAACATTAAGATCAATTCCCACCTCTGGTTTCTCAGGCAAGGGCTCATTCTGCAGAACTTTCAGTGCTTTAGCAGCTGCATCATGTTTAGCAGCTTGTCTTGTTCTTCCTTTCCCATGAAACTGCTGCCCTCCAATTGAAAGCTCAACTTGATAAAGTAAGGGTCCAACGGGAAACGGGTAAAAGTACCTATAAATAAAAGAGATTTAAATAAGCAAGCAGTTTGGTCTATAAAGTAAACAAACAGAAATCTAAGTTACATGGATGAGTCTAAAAGATTTTAGTGAGAGACTCTGAAGCAGAAAATCAACGTTTTTTGCTTTACAATGTGAACACATTTCTGACCACAGGAACAAAGAAAGGCAGCATTTTTGTATTTTTATAAACCTGCCAGTTCAGTAAGGTTTGAATTCTTCATTGCTATGCTGAAATAAAATTCTTTAAACTGAAGATGCATTTTAAATTGAGTTTTAGGAAGACTGTCAAACCGTTTTCCTCATTTTTTTCCTTTCATACAGAAAGGAAATAAAAGAAGTTTTCTTAGCTGTGAACTTAGTGAAACTGGCTATTTGTCAGTGCTCTCCCAAACAGTTCACCATGGTTCAGCTTACTTCTCCCTCCCCCTCAAAGGAAAAATCTTTAAATAGATAGAAATTCATGCAGATTTTATGTAGATAATCATGAAATGGGCTCATTAAAGCCTTTCACATCATAAGACAGCTATATTTTAAGTTGCATATCTCTTTAAGCATTTACACTTCTGGCTAGCATTCAGAAAACAGAATCAAAAGAGCATTCAGATCAACAGAGCAGAAGTACAAAGATAAAAGATTCCGAAAAGCAAGCTGAAGCAATACGCACCGTGGAGGATAAGCACCACCTCGCATAGTATAGCTGTAAGTGGCTCTCATCCCCGTGTAAGGATCAATAGGTTTGTACATAGGTTTCTTTCCCAGCTTCATGCAAAGTGCATTTAGCTCCACTGTGGGGGTTACACTGTCTAAATATAAATAGGAAAATACGAGTTGTCTATGCGTCATAAGTGACTGAAGCAATGCAAATTCCACTGCTGCCTCAAATCAGGGAAAAGGAGAATGAAATCCTGTCATACACATGATTCTTGTGTAAATGAGTTCTGAATATGGCTACCAATGAACACACTGAAGATATGTCTCTACAATGAGCATCAAATTAGGAGCATAGTATGACTGTGAATGTGACAAATCTTGTTACAAAAATCAGATGTGCTGGTTTTTGAAAAACTGTGAAGCTACTGATGCTTTCCAAACAACTAGCAAATTGGCCTGCGGAGCAGATAATCTGTTTTCCTAGAGAAAAAAAATAAATTAGATGGGCAGGCTACATATCTGTTACTTTTGGTGTTTATTGATAATGACCAAATGTTTCACTTTGCATTCAACAACTTACAAAAGGCCTTTATGACTCTTCATTTCCAAATAACAACTTGTTTTTCAACAAGGCAGATATGCTGCCACTTATGAATTTCTTTCCAAGCAGATTCCCCTCGCAGGGGTGAAGAATTGACTAACTGATTATTCTAATCTGAGAAAGAGCAGTCACATAAATGTTCATTTTTCTAACACAAGCCTTGATGGCTGAAAAATCAGTGTCTATTAGCAATATTTTCATATACAGCAATTGTCAAAAGAAGATGAAATTATAGAACAGATATTCACAGTCAAAAGAATCTGCTTAATATTTGTTCTATTCATTGTATAGGGTGTTTCTAAGGAATGAAATTAAACTCTTTATAATTTAAACTGTATTTAGGTGAGTTTTAACCTTTGGTGAGCATTATAACATTCTCTTAATAATTTTAAATTCAACTGACTAAAGGAAAATACAAAACAATCACAATGTGCAGGTAAGATACAAAGCTAATTTAGATTTAATTTTACAGGGTGGCTTATAAACCATCTCAGTAGAGCCTGAAACACTACAAATAACTACAACTTAACTGCTCTTAAACAAATGAACACCTACTTCTCTAAAGAGAAGTATAAACAATGCATGTTTCAAAGTTCTGGTCCAATCCTTCAAGATACATTCAGTAGTTTGTTTCTCACTGAACTTTATTTACACATCCATACCATTTATACCAGAACGATAAATTACATCTCTCTGTCCTTGCAAATAAAAATTCTTTCCACACTGACTAAATACCTGATTGAGTTTTTTGATTTGGACTTCTTTACTTAGGATTCTTATTTCAAGGTTAAGATGAGCATCTACTCAATTCACAGAATATTACGAATAAACTCTAAGCTAAACAGTGGGTTTATTCATCCTTAAACAACTTTAAAATACATATTAAAACCACAGGGCCATATTCTAGGCTTTTGTCCTAATGAGTCTGTCCTGGTACATACCTGGGTTCTTTCCTTCGCTACGAGATGGACGAGCTGTAGGTTTAGGGAATTTTGTCCCTTCCAGAGCTTTGGCAGCTGCCGCGTGTTGCGCTTTTTTAATACTAGTTCCTTCAGCTTCCCAGTGCTGGTCCCCAAGAGTCAACTGCACTGTAAACACCTAACAAACAGAAAACACAACCCTTACTAGGAGCCACATCAGAATTCACATTGTTTATTTGATTTTCTTCCATTGAACACTGACTTTTATAGTAATGCAAAACTTAAGGATATGATAATCAAAGCTTTAACTAGCACATTGTCTTTAGGTTCTAAACAGTTTGGACATCTACCAGTTTCTTTTGAACTAGTCATTTCACCAAAACTGTAGCCAGGAACTGTCCTCCTGCATTCTGCATGACATCATACAGACTAAAACCAAAAGAGGCGATGTGTACAGGTGACAGCTAAGTGGATAGCTGCTATACCAGCATTATCCTGAACAGCTCCCTTGAAATCCACACCATCTCTCACCACCACCAACAGTGGAGTTTTGCATAACTCTACTGTTGCTTTAACACATTTTTTTTTAAACTATGTTCTTCAGTAGTTTCAATATAGAGAATAAGGTCACATTGTGCCACAGGTGCTACTACACAACCACAGGTGTGCACAAGCCTCTGACTATAGAGCAAAGCTCTGTGGCCCTACGTTTTAAGTACGTGGGAAATACTGCCCTGAATTTCAAAAGTTAATCGTACAACAGCAAGCCAAGGTCTCACTGGTAATTAAATTAAGTTTAATTTTAATCAGAATGAAAATGCACGTGAATGGATGCTCTGAATGTTATTCTGATACATTTGCTTTTAAAAGCAAACATTGTCTGCTTTTACACATTGAGGCTAGCATTACACCAGCCTTGGACAAAAGATTTCAGTTCTTAATACTACTCAGTTCCAAGGCAATTCCCTTACTATACAACGTTAAGACTGCTCCATGAAGCAGCTGAAGGAAAGCAGGTGAGATGGAATAGGCAAATAGCAGACTGATTTCTCCTAGTATGTCTTAACCTCAGTGTGCACTGTGTACAACTCATCTTCAGTGAAGGGTAAAAAGTTTAATTACATTAAAATTCTCTTCTTCAGCGTTCTTTAATGCAACACAAATTGCCTGTATGTTTGCTATGTGCCAGTAAAATTATCTCCCTGAATGGAAGTAGAGCACTACAGGAATTGTACAACACTGAAATTTTAACACACTGTAAGAGATATGCAATGACCTGGCATGCCCACGTGCTGGTCTGTCCTAGGCATTTATACACTCCCTCTATGGTGAGTTAAAGATTCTTTTGCTAAAGTTAACTGCTTTGGAACAGACAAACGTTCAGAAGAAAGAGCCACAGCAAAATACCATTCAGTTATGATATGCACAAGGAAGGAAGACAACCCTTCTTAAAAGCAACCAGTTAAATTCCTCTGGACAGAACAACGGAATTAGATTTGCCCCTCACAAACTATATCCAGAGAAAAGCACTGAAGTAGTATTTTTCTAAAGAATAGTTGCTGCAAATTTTTCCATATCTCACAGGATAATGTGAACTAAAAGTTGATAAATGATAAAATATTAGAATCCATCAGAGGAAAAACACCCCCATATTTTTGCAGAACAAGAGGCAATATGTAGAACAAAAGGTTAGCATAATGCTATAAAATGATTTCATGAAGAAATCCCATATTTAATAGAAATTTTGTTAGCAAAGACCACAAGGAACAAACTGTGCATGACTGGATGAAAGTCATAAATAAAAACACTTGCCTCACAAAGGTGCTAACAACTCTCCAAAAGGTCTAAGTTTAAGCTAAGTTCAAACTTGACATATTTTGGGAAATCAGTTTTTTGGAATGCTTCTAGCAGCTTCCCACCTCCAGAACCCTGAGCAGCTTCCTATGCCCCTCTATTATTTTGTATTATCTTGCACCAGAGGCACTCACTGTGTTTTTCCACTTGTAAAGGTGAGCACAAGCAATAGAAACAACAAGAAACTTATATGAATATTTACCTTTGAATGAGCTGGACCTTGCTCACTTAGAAGCTTATATTCAGGCTGAATCTTGTTGAAACGGGCTAACTCATTCACAAGACACATTGGGGTTTTCTCTTTGGGGTTTGCCATGTTAGAAGGAGCTGCAAGATTACACAAACACACACAAAACAAGATAAATGGCAGGTAGTAATGAACGTTCCTGCATTTTCAAAATTAAAAAAGCATGTACTGCCCTAGCATCCAGTTTTTGACAATACGCCCTGTCACAGAAGAGATCTGCCAGGTTACATGTTTCTGGCCATTAGCCAAATTGGTGTCAATCTACTGAATTCTGGGGTCTTCGAGCAATGTGCAGGCCTACAATACTATCATTAAATGCTATGTTTTAATGAAAGTCATAACTATGAAGATATGAGGCCAACAGATGTCAGCTTAGATCTTACATGTTCAAGGAACAAGTCATAAACATATTTGTCATGGTTATTTGTTTTGAATGATTCCTCAAAAGTCAGTTAAAAGTCAGTTTGTTTCTTTTTTTCCTCTCATCTTGTTTTTACTTATTATCTATTTTCATTATCTTTAATTAGCTCTATATCTTTTTTTAGAACTACAGTATATTTATCAATAAACCAACTATAATTGAATAAGATTAGGATAAAATTGCTTTTGCATTGCTTCAAAGCCCAGCCACTGCATTCTTTTTTCATTATGATTTTCAATATTTATTATTTATTTCCCTTTTCCAGGGAAGCCCGAAGGAGACTTATTTTTAAGCATCCCATTATTATATTGTGCAATGTTGTTATTAATTTTTTTAATGCTTTCATAATGTTATACGTGCAATCTTTCATAATGTTATATGTTCATATGTTATACGTGCAATCTTACATGCATTAAGGACTTAGGAATACCTAGTTTTAAACAAATACTTTCAAACAGAAGAAAGTTTTCTTGATACAAGCAGATATCTATCCATGCACCAATCCTTTAGCAGACATAGAAAATACGTATTGTTTGAAATACTTAAAAGTTGCTTGTGGAAAGAAGTGACAGCAAGGCTTTAAAAAAATCAACTTTTATACAACATTTTAAAGAATTCTTTAATATAAAAAGTGTTTTAACTAATTCTTAGAACTTTGTAAAAGTATCTTTTTATCCGTCCCAGTTCCACTCAATGGGAATAAAGCATGACAAGCCACTGTACTGTGTAAACATTACTTTAAAAATATTTCTAGAATATCAGAACAATATCATGCCAAACTGTAGGCACTAAGAATACAGACAATCATTAACAGAAAGTTAATCTTACCTGCAGCTGCATTGGTGGATGTAACAGATGCAGAGGGTAAAGCAGAGTTTTGGATCGGTCTGCCTGCATTTTCAGAGGGCAAAGAACTAGTAGTAGAAGGAATACTCAAAGGCTGTGAGAGGGTCGGGTTCTTGTTCAATATTTGGTTCCCTGCAAGGGCAGCAGAAGGATTCTGTATTTGAACTTGAGACATATTCACTTCCAACCAGAGCAAGTTACTGTAGGTAAACAGCTTTGAATGCAGGCAAACTCAACACGATGAAGCCAAATTGTTGACCTAAAATGTTGCAAAGATGAAAAATAAAACAATTAGGCTAAATATTCATATAGTACAGAAGCTTTATTTACGCTTGCTCAATTAAGATTATCCTTCCGTCTGCTTTCTACATCACTGAATCCACTTACTTAGCAAATCCTGTTACTTAAACTGGCAGCCGCAGCTGATGTATCAAACACTTTCATGACGAGATTATTTCATGCATTTTGCCACTTGAAATTGAAACTTGTAACTCAAAGGCAAGCAATAAATGCAGTATTTACAGAACAATTATTCAGACCATATACCCTCCATTATAAGCATAGATACATATATTTTTTTTCATAGTCAACCAGAAGAATGCCTAAACATTCTGCCCCACTAAGATGTAATGCTTAAACTGAGAGTAACACAACTGGTGTCTAGTAGAAAATGCCAAAGTAGCTATTATAGGGATCAAGAAATGTATAAGAGTTGATAAACCCTATAAGCTACAAGCATTTTGAAGGTTACTTATAACTGAGTCAAAGCGTTCACAGTTCAAGGTTGGAGTTATTGGCTTTGCAACCCTATGAACAAGAATTGAGAGTCTTTAAAGCAGTTATGTTATAAATAAAATATAAAATAAAGCAAAAACAAACAAAAAAAACCCTTCCAAGCAATGAACTTACAGCAGTCATTGGGAAATACTCTGATAGGTCTTTTCTCTACTGACAAATTAGTGGAAGATTTCTCTTACATGTGGCTGCAACTTTATCTTCATACTCAGACTGTTCAACCTAAATATATACTAAGAGATTGCCAGTTTGAAGACTATCATTGCAGCCAGAGCCCAGCTGCTCCTATCCACTTACGATCCATACATCAATCTACTTATTCAAAATAAGTTTTACAGCCAATTTAAATATACTTCACATGGAAACACATACACTGCTCAACCGCAGATTTCTATTAGGGTAGTAAACAGTAAATCCTAATTTACAGATGAAAAGTAAAAGTAAAATTACTGCTCCAGATAGGGTTGGGAGCTATTATGAGCAACACGACTACAAGGGCGCTCGCTGAGCGCCAGCTTCTGAGCCTGTGAATGGACTTCCCGAGCACGAGCAGCCATGAGTCAAGGGGAAGTTTTTAGCTACTTGCTGGCAAAACATCTGAGAGAAGAACTTGTGCACAGGAGCAGCAGCATGTAAAGGTCTCACTGGCCCAGAGAGAGGAAAGACACTCCAGGGAACAACGTAATAAGCTGTAACAGGCAACTCCTCCCCTCCTGTACACACAAACCAACCGACCAACCACCTGCAACACGGGTACTGTGCAGAACTCGCATAAACGTGTCAGACTTCTTATGTTACTGGTTAGACAACTATGTTTTTAACTAGAGAGAAATTAGTTCAGAAAGCCTCTTCCATTTACTTAGGTTACGCTCAAGACAAATCCAGTATTTGACTATTAAATTTGCAGAAGTTACACATTAGGCATATTATAATTTTAAGCACTACTAGGAATACAGAGGAGCTCCAAGAAGTTGAAAGGCGAAGATGAAAAGTACTTAAGAGTAAGACTCCAGGGTAGTAATTTTATAATTGTTAGAGTTTCATTCCCAGGAGCATCACTAGAAACACTGAAAACTTTCAAATGTAATACAATAATTGCCTGGGTAAGACTATAAAGTCTTGTGGTGCAATAAGCAATGATAACTCTTCTGCTGTAGTGCAATGCCCTCCTAAGGCCCTTCTGCCCTTACAGGTTCTAATCCATGAACTTTAAGAAAACAAAAAAATGTTTGACTTTGAAGCCAAAAAAATGAGAATCTTTCAGAAGAAGCTGGAAGGAAAGCATGAAGTGTTTCTGAAAAGAACTCTGCTGTAAATGCTTCATTTTAAAAGCAAAGCGTTTGTTTGAGATCATCAGGTTCTAAGGAACATGGGATTTCAGCTGCAAAACACATACAGTAAAGTGACAAACTCCACTAAAAAAAAAAAAAAAAAAAAAAAAAGAAAAAAAAAAGAAAAGAAAAACCTACCACCACCACCACCAAAAAACCAACACATTGTTCTAGCCATTTCTGGCTAGAATTCTCCAAACCCACCTGGATTCAAGCAGACTCTTGTCATCTGCCATTTGAAGCCCATGGACCTAGTAGTATTTTCTACTTGGGACTACTTCCAAAGACATTCCAACTTCACGGTCACCATTCCTACTTACATCTGGTCTACAATGAGGTGCAGAACTTAACTAGTTATTAAGTTACGAAAGCAACCCCTGTGTGCACCACGCAGACTTCCACATCCCCAGGATGCTTTTTTTCTTTAATAAACAAAGCCATTGTGCTCACAGGAATGTGAACAGTGAGATTTTATAAACATGTTTCGCAAGTTGCCTTCTACCTAGAAATGCTCCAGAATTTTGAAGAGGGGTATATTAGATCTATAAATAAGCATTTAAAAAAAATAGCTAGTTAGATCTGGCTATAACATACTCTGCTTAGTTTCTTACAGTTAAAAGCTTCGTATATACAGTAAAAGTTGAATAATCTGTGACCACCACCAAAAATGTAATTTACTATTAATCTGCTAGCCTGACACAACATCCTATTCACTCTATATCCCACCATATCAGAAATGCATTTAGCTAAATGTCCATGGACCACAATTAAATGAACGCACCTTTAAAAATCACTGGATATCTGACTCTTAAAAAAGCTGTGGTAAAGAAACCCACACTTTTGTCAAAGCAGCACCGTAATGCAGAATAAGGCTTCTACAAAAATTGGGAAAACTGTCTCGCTTAAGCTACTTTGTAGCCAAAATATTTTTTCAATATTTTTGACATGTATGAAAGCCTTTTCTAAAATATTTTAGAAAAAAAGTTCACTCTGCAGTGCCATAAAGAAATAGGATAAGAGCGTGGATGGTGGTTAACAAATACATAAAACCCACAAGACTGCTCATTCCACAGACAGCTGAGTACAGAACAGCCTCATTCTCTGTCCTGCTGGAAGTCTCGGCCTCTTGGATACAAAGCAAACAAGTACGACTGCAGACTACGAACTCCGCTGTAATCTATACACCCCCAGAACAACTGTAGGACATCTTATAGCCACGATGTCAGTACAAACTTCACAGCAAAATCCAACATTACCATTTGGCTTATGCTGAGCTCTTTATATGCTGGGATTCAACTTCAAAATGCTAATAACAAATTCCCCTAAAGTTTACTTATATGTCTTTCACACTCATCCTCTTCTAAATCACATGGTACTAATCAAATGTTCTCCCTGACATGCCCAAGTATTTGCCCTTTCTTATTTTCCCACCCAAGAAGGGAAGTTCCTGATGAGGATTTTATTAGTTCACCTTCCATTTTTACCATGGAGCACCAGCAGACAGCATCTCGTGCCACCAGAGCTCAGCTCCCACCCAGAGACCACCAATGCCAAGTCTGAAAAAGCTTTTCTTGAAAACACCTCCGGATAAAATAATATTCAGAACAGACAATTCTGCCATTATCCACAAAGTCTATGGGGGCTGGAACTCACATCCTATTGCCTGAAAAAATAAGGTTTTGGAAACTCATCCAATTGTGAATGGACTTCAGCTGTTCATATTCCACTACGGGACAGCAGAAATGCTCACAGAGGAGCTCACAGCTCATGAGCTGCTTTTTTTTTTTCCAAACTGGAGACCAAGAGCTCAACTACTTTGACAAGGTCTGGCAACTCAGACCTGCCCAAACAGCCCAGCATGGCCCGGGCAGGCGAGCTAGGAAACCTCTTGGGAATTCAGCCCGTGCCCTCCCCAGCCCTGCCAGGCACCAAACTGAAGAGTTCAGTGCCTTCTTCAGGTCCCTTCTGCGAATCCAGAAGAGTTTGATCTCACAAGGAGCCAAGCAGCAAGGGTTTAGGCACTGCTCACCCTGCATTTGTAAGATGGCAACAATCCATCCTTCCCACCCACCCTGACCTGTAAAACGCTTCAAAATCACAAGTGCTATCGTGAACGAGGCTACCATGAATTGATGACCAAATCTCTTAAGCAAAAATTTGGCCTCCAGAACTGTTAATTTAGCAAGGAGGAAAAATAGGAAATGCGATCACAAACATGATTGTTTCTAAAAGTAGAGGAAGGAAAAGCATCAATGGCTAACTGACATTCGATCTTTACTTCAAGGAGAAATCTGAAGACGGCAGAACATGCTGTTCCTCAAGAATTATCCCTATGATACTGGAGCAGCTGGATAGCTGAGTTTACCAGTCTTTCTTCAGACGAGTTTCCAAGAACTGTCTGACAAAATAAACTGGCATTTTGCTCCTAATTTTTCAGCTCCTTGTGTGGCTCACGATACTGCAGTTGATTTTTGTGAGACAGTGCACTCAGGTGTAAGATCGCACCATTCCTCATTGTATGTGTTTAACTATGGGCTATGTTTTCGAACAATAAAAGCTTTTACAACGGTTTTACAAAGTATTGTGCTCTATATCCTAGAAGTTTACAAAACTCTATGCAAGAAAAAGCACCACAAGCTAGAAAGTTGAGAGAAATGGTTTATAAAGGCTGTCCTAGTGGAAAAAAAAAGGCTAAAAAGATCCTAGTATTTTAGATGAATACTATGACAATGTCCGTGATCACCACGCAGTACCAGACGTATCATTAGAACTCTGCACACACTCATAGATAGGTGAGGAAACAAATGTTTTGCTCCCACCCTATCTCTCACTCAGCAAACGCACCACTTGCTCCTTTCTCACCCTACCACACGTTTCCATCGACCTGTCTGAAGAGCCAATCCAGAATAATGTTTCAAATTTCATCAGGACTTGTGTGCTAGAATATTATCCTCATGGCAGTAATGGCTACCATCAAACATTTCAATGATCTATGGATAGTAATAAACTGTAGAGATGGTCAGGAACTCTTTTCCTCATTTCAGTTTTCTGGGTTTTATTTTCACCTTTTTTTGGCCTCTCAAAGTGTGGCACATTCCCAGAATATTTGGTCATATTAAAAGTAAGAAGTCCAAAAGCCACTATGCAAACCAACAAGCAAGCAAAGAAACGCAAAAAGATGTGCGTGAGGTCTCACTCCACTCAACCGAAAAACAAAAGCAAACAACAACAAAAAAATCAATAGAAGTCTTCATAAGTTAAGAGGAATGCCTTATTTTCAGATAAAATTTCTCTTGAGGTTTCCTAATTGTATCCTAATTGTCAAAGATTTTGCAAATAGAAGGTAGAGGATCACCCCACACACAAAAAGCCACTTCCTGTGGTTTGATTTGCCACAACTTGTGGATTCTTTAATACGATGCAAAAAAAAAAAAAAAAGAAAAGGTAAGAAACTGTAACATTAGGTAAGTTTCCTGTACCTTTAGGAGATCCAGACAGTGAAGTTTTGGGTTTAGTTCTGAAAAGGATATTTATGATGGAGAATGCCTAAAAGGAAAAACAGAGAGTTAGCATTTTGCTCCCTAAAGCTGCAAGAACTTCTGTAGTAAATGTCTCATCTCTGCCCTGCTTGCCTCATCCACACAGACAGCAAGAACTCCTAAGAGCATTAAATTCCCACTGACAAACTGGTCAATGGAGCTACATTTTTCCAAGCAGAAAGTCCAATTTGATTCAACAATCTCTTTCTTTACTCCTTCCCCAAACCCAAGTGATTTCCCTTGCCCAGACTGTGCAGGTTGTCAGTAGGGCTCTCTGCAGGGTTATTAAGGGTCACCAGCAAATTTAGTTTTCCAGTCCCTTCCAGCAGTATTGAAGTTAACCTGCTTCCTAAAAGCTCTGAAGATCAGATGCTGAAGTGAAACCCAAACCTTCCTTTATTCACAAAACCAAACTAGCAGCAAGGCACCCCACAGAGAAACTTTAGCAGCTATCAACTGCAAAAATCTCATACAATTTTTATATTTTGGTTGTCTTCCAGTCTAATGATGATTTCACCCACAATAGGGATATGAAAACAACCTACCTACTTGAAAACATTTTAGAACATGTTTTCCTGTACCATATATGAAAGTACCTATTACTTGTAGGGACTGTCTAAAGTGGGAATCAAAACTTATTTTATTCTGTAGTGCAGCACAAAGTGTTTACTCTGTCTTTTCCACAACTAAGGCCAATGGTGTATGCATGGTTAGCAACATTATTACCAGCAACAAAACAGTAAGATCTCAACCTTGATTAAGGTTAGAAGAGAACTCAAGATAAGCTAGCACTCAAATTTACTTCAAGTAGTCATTTAAAACTCCTTCAATGAACATCAGGGTTGTAACCAGTTATCTTGGAGGAGTCATGAGGACAGCAAGTCTGAGAAATGGCAGGCAGGTGCCTGGTTTTTAACCTCAGAAATAAGAAGAGAGACAAGAGGATTGCAGCTCTAACTATCCAACTCTTCTTCTAGAATATTTCTGGAGGTTGAAAAAATTAAGTGCCTGGAAAAAGAGGAAATGGATAACATTTCTAAGGAGGGTCAAAAACCACGTTGTATAAAAAAGAAATGATTTTCTTCCTTTCCTCTATGATGGTCAAAAATTCATGTTTTAAGCTCACTTACTGTTTTAAGCCCACTTAGTGTTTGAGCACTAGGCTCAAAAATTCATGTTTTAAGCTCAGCAGGAGCTTAGGTACCAAGTTCTAGACAGTAACAGTCTGCTGACCAAAGACAGCATGGAAAAATGACCAGCTGATACTAATACACCGAGATAGAACTTGTAACTAACAGTACATCACAAGCCAACACAGCCAGGTTGTTTTGGAAAAATTCCAGTCATACTGGGATGCAAAAGTAGAAGGCAGACTGAGAAATGTGTGAATTAGTCTGCACGCTCAGCATCAGTGAGAGCTGAGCTAAGACACAGTATCCAACATGAGTACCACACTCCAGGACAGATGAGAACCCTGGCAAAGTTAATGAAGGACCCAATTAGAGCTTTAGAAAAATATAATTGATAAGAAAAACATTGAAGAATTTGGGTTTGTACGTGCTAAATAGGAAAGGGCTGGCTGGGGCCACGACAACCAGTCTTCTATCAAACAACAGGTTGTTCTTTTGCCATTCTTTATGCTTAAAGTGACATAGAAAGAGCATAAAAAGTATATCAGGTAAAAACTTTCTGATTGTAATCATTGCAGTAGGCCACCATGTACTGCTCTGGGTGACAGAGGTGACTTCACTCCTGGCAAAGCTTAAGGAAACAGTGGACAAACATTCAATGAGCGTGAGGCTGCTATAACTGACACCGAAGGATGGACTAACTTTTTGCAGAAGTCCCTCCCAGCCCTAGATTCCTACAACAGTGTACGTATACTGTGCTATACCAGACTGCAGGAGAACATTTCCTGCTCTGCTCTTTCTTACTCTTATCGGAGAAGGACAAAAGCCTTGTGGTTAAACAACAGGTTTGGCAAAAGGGGGATCTAGTTTCTAATACGGGCTCCATGACAGACTTGTTCTGAACTCTGACAAGTGACTTGAAATCACAACACAGACTAAATTCTCAAAGAAATTCATTTTATTTGTTGTCAGGACTAGAGCACAGAAAGGTGCCCTACTCCTTAAGAGGTGCAGTTTGGAAGGCCACAAGTTATCACATTCTAATTATGCTACTTGTTACAAACTTGCATATGTATCCCATTAAAACATTCTCTGCATTCATTCATGAACTCCCAGCATCAGAGAGAGCTTTTTATGGAATGAGAACAAAGCACAATGAGACACAGAACAGATACCAGATCAAACCATTAGGCTTCAAGTTACAAGCACTTCTTGAGAGCACTGACTAAAACCCTGTCACAAACAATATTGAAGAAAAAGTTTTACTAAAAGGAACCAAGAGACTAAATGTAGCACTTGTTTCTTTCCAAAACTGGATGCTTTGCAATGCATTGCATCTCAATAGTTACTCACCTTCAGCTACACAGCAAAGACTACTAGTTTTCCTCATTAACTAACGCTCTTCACAAAGTAGGAACTTCCATTTACCCTCATTTCACACTTGAGGAACCAAAACACAAAGAAATTGAAGTCCTGCAAAAGAATGCAACTATCTGAGGTGGTGCTTGGGCAAAATTTAAAGAATCAAATGCACTGTGGAATGCACAAGATTTACTACTAAAGGAGTTCCTTTATCATCTGTATTTTTACATACCACAGCTCTGTTACCCTTTACTGACAATCAACTACCTTTTATTTATTTATTTGGAAAAGTAAGCAAATGCATCAGTGCTTATCTGCTACCTGGGAATAATCTGTGGATCAGGTTTGACAAAAGAAGCAAATTTCACACTGTTCAAACTGGAAGTTATGGATGTGTCACAGAGAGACTGACCACCCGGTGCAAAGCTAGCAATTTTCCCCTGTTGTTTGCAGACTGAGAAAGACCACAGTGCATCGTTTCCTAGAAAAAATACTGGCTAGAAAGCAGTGTTACACTCACTCTCTGCTCGCTTTCTTTTAAAGGAATTTCAAATAACTGAAGCAGGTGAATGTTCTTTCATCCCACACTCAATCATTCTGGAGCATGAAGGATGCACTTCAAAAAACCCATCCTTTCCTATGATATTCGGGCAAGGCCTTAATTAGCCAAAGTCCAACTGAAAAGCAGCATCGACTGAAGAACTAAAGATGAGGCTCTAAATTCACACAGGTCATAATCTGCATGCTGCCTTTTGAGTAGAGGGAAGATGGATTTCCAAGAGCAAAAAACATTAAATATCAAGCAAATGAGTTGAGGAGTTAAGATATAGATCGTTAATTAAAGAAAGAACAGGAGATGTAAAGCTGGATTTTGCAGTTAAAATACAAGGGAGAAGAGGGATTTGGTAGATGCACATATAAACCGGACAGCTCCATGCATGACGCAGAGTAATAAGCCATAAAGTGGTGGGACAATCTTGAGCAAAGGTAAGTGGTTAGAGGCTGATATCTGGCTGAATTCTATCACAAAATACTTCATTATTTTATTTAAGAATATTATAAAAATACTAGGTTTTTTTTTTTTTAGAACAGGTCTATAAAGTAAAGATACAGACTAGAGTTAAAATACATAATTGGTGCATAAATCTTCTCTATTTCAGTCATATATTCAAATTTAATCAAATTAAGAAAGTAATCAACCCCTCAAGTAAGATTCCAGTCAAATTAAACAGATAAAAATTACAAGGAATGCTTTAAAACTTTATATAACCTCAGAATAAAGTTGCTGTTTTTCAGTGAGATCTGGAAGGCAAAGAGCACAGTTTTCAGTTTTGTGTTGACCCTGTATTACAGTTACAGTAAGACAAAATTACAAATCAGTTTCAACATATGAGTATTTTGACACAAGTCACCTGATATTTTGACTGATTGTTACTGCGAACAAATAGTCAAAAGAAAGCACTGATTATCACGAAAGGCTTCAAACAAAGAGCGGCTACTTAAAGTAATAATAGAAAAAAAAATTTTTAATCGAAAGATTTTCTTGCATATATCCCATGACAGGTTTTTAAACTGACATCCTGATACAAAAATTGGGCAATGGGATTTATAGCAAAGAATTCAACTTATCTACCCTCAAACCTTCACCTCCATGTGGCAACCCTCCAGTTGATGCATGATATTATCTTTGTACAGTTTGCACATACACATCTGCCGGCCATACAAGATGATCAATATGAACAGCGATTACTACATCCTGGCCATAGCTGCAGCATTAAACTCGGGGCTTGGTGGTCATTAGTATTATAAAGCGCTTTGCCAGGGTGGGCACGGCAATAATGCAATGTAGTTGCAAGATGTAGTTAGCGGGCAAGTTTTATAAATGTACTGTCTCCGACGCAGACAAAGGGCTGTTACTTCTGCTCAGCTCCTTCCCCTCCTTGCTACGTGAGATGCAGAGAGCAGAAGTCTCCATTCGGCTCTGACCTTTATAGTCACATCTAGCTTTTTTTCCCCATGTTCCTCCTAGGTTTGCCTTAAACCAAACAGGAAAATAAAGATACAAAAAAGCCCGTACCAGATAAACTAGAAAAAAGCTCTATCAACTTTCCTAACTGCAGCTATCACCTAGGCAGACAGCTCAAGTAAATCAAGCCGCCCTAGAGGGTAGACAGAAGCAACACAAACATTTTAACAAAACCTGTTGCTGCCGCATCCTCCCCCAAAGCTGGTGTAAAGCCACAACACGGAGGGGAAGGACGTGTGAGTGGGGAGAGCGGCGGCCGCGGGGCCCGGCCGGAGGGGACGAGGGGACCGGCGGGCGCCCCTGCCCCGCGCTCGCACCCGCACCGCGGCCGGCGCGACCC
>JAWLRI010000180.1:596332-613628 GCA_034781795.1 Crypturellus tataupa | reverse complement strand
CCCGCCCTGCCGGCGGCGGGGGGGAAGAGCTGGGCGGGGCGCAGCGCGGCCCTCACACGGGACTTCCAGACACCCCCAAAACGACGCGGGGTCCCAAGGTGCGTGCGAGGGGGAAGCCGAGGGGCCGCACGAGAGCAGCTGCCCGCGGAGCCGCCCGGGGAGCTGCGGCGCAGCCCCCGCGCGCCCCTCCTGCACCCGCAAATAAGCGCAGTCTATTAGTGCAACTTCTGTGCGCAGCTTTAACCCGCCCCGATGGGCACCCATCTCTTCGCAGCTCTGCCCCCACCTGCCGATATTTCAAAGCCTTTAACTGAACCCCGGCTCCTGGTTGCTCTGGGATGGCTTCCCATTGACTGCCAACATCCCCGCCAGTGTTAGTTTCGGTAAAAGGAAGACAGAAATGCATTTGTTTCACATTAGGAAAGCAAAAATCCCAACACGCTGCTGCTGAAGCCTGGATTTTCTAGTCACTTCAGATTTGTCACGCAAATAGAGCCATTGAATATTATGTTACTTCAGGTACCACCAACTTTAGCTAGTGAAAGGACGCAGAACTAGAGCAGCGCGGGGCTCACCAGTTAACCTCGGACACCACGGGTTTCCCTTCCTGAGTCACTGCAGCAATCAAAATGCCCTACAAGATTTAAACATAAGTTATTATTAAGCTTAGGTATTTTAACAACACTTTCATAACCTATGTGATTCTTTATAACAAGACTGCACTATCAAAAAAGCTTGCAAAACCAAGTACAGGATCAAAGACTCTCCAGTCACATTAAAATAAGCCAGTCCATTCTGTCAGAAAAAGATACTATAAGAGCTTTTTGCTTTGGAAATAATTTATCTTTCTTAATAGGTAAAAATACATTTTAGGTTACAAGGTTGCATTTAAACCCCATGGCATCATGAAACTGCAGATCAGGAATTTCTGTCTCTGTTCAGTGAATAAAATGTGGCATCCAGCTCACCTCATCTATTAACCAAAGATATGTAGCTGAATTCTACAGTAAATACAAAAACCATCATACCTAGTGGGGAACATCACAGGTACCAACCTTTCAGCAAAAACAAAATCAGAAATAAAAAACATTATACCTGAAGTTCCATATCCATTTCTGTCTTTAATACTGATATGGATACCAAAGACACCATAAAGAAAATACATCATACACTTAAAATAATTGACAATATAGCATTTAAAAGACATTCTCCAGTATATAAGCATATACATATAACCCATATCACATTTAAACACCTATTCATATGTTCTTGTGGTCTGTTGCATAACATGTGCTGTTAGATGCTTTAATTATGCCAAGCGAGCAACAGTTATATTTCAGAAGGAAATGAAACTTCAACTGTTGTGTCATTGTTACTGCAAGGCTTAACATGGTCTATAAAAGAAACAACATTTGTGCATTTTGTAGATTGTTAGGTGGAGATAGGGAAATACAAATCTACATTTTCTTTCAGATTGAAATATATTGAACTTTGTTTGTTTCCAGAAAACTGTAATCATCTGGATATGTATAAAACCCTTATAATTGTGCCAAAAAGGTATTCGCAGCCACGTTATAAAGCGTAACACAATTTAAAGCAAATCCATCTGTAAATCAAAAGTCTGAAAAACACTTGGCAGAACATCTCAATTATCCAACACAGATGAGATCTTTACTCCTCTAGTGTGCATATTTTTAACTTTTAAAAAATGTTACAAAAGACTCTTCCATACTTCTTTATGCAGCAGCTTCAGCATAGTTTTAGATAGGGATAGGGAGACACCGAGAGACAGAGATCTATTTCTAGCTAATAATCTGCAAAATATTTGATACTTTCATCTTCTTGTATGAAAATTTTAAGGAAACAATACCGTAACTACAATATTTTCAGATGTTCATGTAGAAATCTGATACTTATAAAGAATATTTTTAAAATACTTCAAAATATCCCTTATATCAGGCACAAAACCAGATTGTTTTTTTTTAAAACCAGGAAGCTAAATATATGATCTAGCTTTGTAAAGACCCCTTTTATTCGGCTTTTCTGACATGTTACTCATTTGTAACAAAATATCATCTCTATCACTTTCTATTTTTAGGAACTATTACTTAATAAAGTATTTACTTCTATATTATATGATCCCATCTTGAGTATAATAAAGTCTAGCACAAGCTCTGACCTTGTATGAATTAAGATTATCATTTTGAGAAAAAAAAAAATAGACCTTTAGTCACTCTTCAAACAGCTGTCCACCCAAGTCACAGAGCTTTTTATGTACCAGCTGGTACCTACTATTTTAGCCAGTATACCCCAGGAACATCTCACATTTCTTCTAAATTAGATTAATGTCAATAATGACTTCATCTGATAATTAAAGGTAGAAAGCTAAGGGAAAAAAAGCATTTATCCTGCCTTTATATACATACTTAAGTTTTCACAGAGCAGTCATTTCTGGACTATACCTTTATTTCAAATAACATTCTCAGTTTTAAAAGTAAATACCTGAAACACATTATGGGAAAACATCCTTGCAATACTTCTGCTCTGAGCTGAAAAACATGCATAGCTCTTCTCCCAATTTTTTTTTTGTTGTAGCTGTTGAAAGAATCAGTGAAGAAGATAACAGGTTTTAAACAGGATCCTATTGTTTCTATGAAAGATAAAACTGTTATAATAATCCAGATGTCCAGAGTTTCGGGACAAGGGAACAGACAAGCCATTTTGTAGCACAGTGTATAGCTGTATCCAAACTAGCTTTCCATGAGCTACTGGAAGCAGCCTGGCAGAGGCGGCCAGAGTCAGGTGAAACAATCTACACTACCCAAAGTAAAGAGATTTGCTACAACTAGACTGCTTCAAGTAGCCAAACCAGTGTCGGCATACGCACATACTGCAGGAAACACATCTCTGCTCCTCAAAAGTTTCATCAAAATGTTTTTTTTTTTCCAGCTTTTTAACAGCACTTTTAACAATGCCTTTGAACCACACGGCTTTTGGACAGGTAAAGGAAAGATTAGAAATGGATAAACCTTTTCTGTGTAAGAACAACCAGTGAACTTCAGGGAAAAGTGAAGAATTGTAGACAAAGAGATTGTCAGGATTTTGAGCCAAAACCTCACACAGTGCGCCGTGGTTATCTTGTCCTGCTGAAAGACAGCGTAAGACCTGCTTCGACTGCTTTAATCTGGCCTATCCTTCTTGATAGTACTATGGCTCTCAGAAAGACTACTTTTGTTTAAAGGTCATAGAATGAGCAGAAAAGTGTATGGAAGAAACAGAGAAGTACACCTTGAAGGAAGGCACCTTCAAAATAAGCTACCGAGAGCCTGATGAAAACTAAATTTTTTGAAAGAGTCAGCTCAGAGAAAGAATATACTATGAACCTCATCGCAGACTTTCAAAAGGAAGTACCCGACTCCCTAGAAGGATGAGTCTCATCTTACCATATACTTCAGAAGAGGAAACAAAGAACTTCACTTTCATATGTGCTGCTACCACTGCAGGAATACTGATACCTTGGTCTGTTCACAACCTGAGCAAACAAGAACTTGTCTTGAGGTGATTACATCAAGAGTCAGTTATTCTTTTCCATTGCAAATACCTCAGAAAATTACTTGGAAGCTGAAAACACAAATAGCTCAATAGGATCTAAAGAAGGCTTATGAATATGAAACAGAACACTCTTGTTTCATATAGTTCTGGTATTTCAGAAGATCCCAAGCAGGTATCACTTTCAACCACCCACTTTGTATTCAAAAAGGAGCAAGTAGTCTTTACCCCTTGAATCTGAGTCTTCCTCTGCTATTATCACTTACAAGGCAGAGCTGGCTTCTCTGCAGAAGTGTTTGTAAGCTTTGTAATGGAAGAGGTGTTTGCCTATCTGGGCAAGTAGTCATGAAGTTCACCTTAAGAGTGACATACAGGCTTCAACAATCTTGAGAAGAACTGTTACCAAGATGCTTTCACCAGTTTCCACTCAAATTGACACATATAGCTAGTGGCAATACTGCATTTCCTCCTGGATCTTGGGGATGGGAAGTGTCAGAAGTACTGACAAAGTCTCCACCTAAGCAACGGGTGAGGACACTACCAACATTTGCACTGTGAAGCAGAGCTGAATTTTACCTGCACTATGCTTAAAAAGCCCATTTCCCTGAAAGAGTAACTGCCCTATCTAAACATTTGTATGCCACGTGAAATCTACGGAAACATCAAGAACAAATTCCCTATCACTAACAGGGCCACAGCCACAAAGTCTAAAACATTCAACTCCCAGTGGTTGTGCCACTCTTAGTTGAGTTGAGCTTTCCTGATTTTCACCTAGGCACTCAAGTCATACAGAATGTCCCACAATGGAAAAAAATCACATTTTGCAAGACATGCAAAACACTGAAGATTAAGATCCGATGACTATTTATCATTCAAAAGATTCAACTTCTTTGGCTCTCCCTCAAAAAGGTTCTGGCCCATTGCTGTAAATCCCATCTAGCTCCATCTATGGTTGATACTGGTAAGATAACTAAATGAATGGATGTTTCTTATATACCTCAACCACTTGTCCCCTAAAGAAGTCTTACTGAGGGCTGCAGAACTAACACAATGAGACGCATCATTCCAAAGACCCCATTTCAGATAAGAAGTGACACAGCAGAGTTCTGAGCATCCTTTTAACTTAATGGTTATGAGTGACCACAGCTCAACTAACAGGGATATTTTATGGAGGTGTTTTTCAGTTCTCTGCAAATATCACAAACGTCTCAAGAGGTTTCAGCCTATCTATATTGAAATTCATCCTGCAGGGTGCTTCTGCAAGATGGCAACAACTCAGTAGTGTGTCTCTCATCAGCACTAAAACAAATGCTTTTCACTGTAGTACTTCACACCAGGAGACTTGGCTGTCGCTACAACACTTGTGCACTAAGAGGGTCTAACACTGACTTACAGACCAGATTCAAGAAAAACATATTGATGCTGATTCATGTGATACATTTTCATTTACTTATATTATTTATATCTCTTGTCTAACAAGCAGCTCCATCTTAAGAGATGACCAACATGCACTCCCACACGACGGTCAAAGGTACTAAGGAAGAACTGAAAGACAGGTGATTCTGCCCTACTGCTTACCCTCAGCAAAGTCACTAACTTTCTTGATGCAAGACTCAGCTTCCACAGACACTGTAACCAGGAAAGCCCTATACTGTGGGGAAGGGAAACACACAAGTCATCTGCAGAATCTCTGTAGACACTTATGATACTATCACGTAAGTCTGAGTCTTTAATCTACTCATTTTTTCAGTCTCTACCTGCAGATTATTTATATAGTGCTCTGAAAGTCTGAGCTCTAGCAGTTTTGTGCCCATGCCATCAGAACACAATGAAGCTGAGGCTTTCAGCCTGTCACTGCGCAGCAGCCATAATTGCTAGGTAAATTGATGCACCTAGAATTCAAGGCTACCTGAGCAAACAGGGAGAAAAAAAAACAAGTTAAACAGAGAAAACTATTGCTCCAGTTTTAAGACACCACTAAAGACCCACTTAGAAATTGATACTCTCAGAGGGTATTTTATTTGCTTTTGGCACATTATACTGACACGTATTGTCCAGAGAAGGGTGCTTTCAGCAGCTTACTGCCACCTGTTGATGAATATCAGAAGGGTGATAATTGCTTTGGACCTTCTGCCAAAGTTTTACATTTCCTCTGTATGATGCTACAGTGTATTTAAACTAATATTTGAAGAAATATCTGCACAGTCCCACTATTGGATATTGTCTTAAATTTAAAACATGATTTTTTTTTCTTTTTTTTTCCAAACCAACAGTAAGTGCACAGTGACAGGCATTTTAAACAAGTACTTCTTATTTATTCACAATTTAGATAAAGTTTAAAGAAAGACAAAAGAAATACAAAGGACAACATCAAAATGAAAAGGAATTTTAGTGACCAAAAGTGAGTTTCTACAGCCAGTGCTCTCCATACATTTGAAAATGTTATCCAAACACTGCAGGCACAGAATTCCAAAAAATCCTGTAATAAACTGCTATGACTATTCCCTTTGAAATTAAACTGGGAATGGAAGTTAGCCACCTTTATCTATGATTACATGAACCACCTAATTCTTTCAGCTTCTGCTTAAAGCAACATTTATCTTTTACAAGATGGATTCTGCAATACATTTTCAAGTAGCATTTTTCATTTTGTCTGAGCTCTGCTATAAAAAAGTCAGTGTCAACTGTCTGTATAGCAAAACAACCTTTGATCTTGCTTGTGAAATAATATATGCAACTCATAGCAGTGTCACACTTGCAGCTTGGAGGTATCCTTGGAGATACTGCAACGCTTCTGCATTCAGACTAGTACTCAGCATTGATGGAACCTTAAAATACACGAGAGAGCAGAAGTGTCAATGTACGTATACATTAAGCTACCACTATACCCTGTGCCACCATAAGGCACAAAGTCAAGTTACAGCCCAACAGTAGTAGTTTTTATTGTGAAAGCAGTTGCTGGCATTACAGTTCCCCATGCTGACAGCAATATGCCTGCAAGGCTTATCCCATGCTGTATCCTACAACTGAAATACTCATAGCAGCTTTGCTTGCTTCTAACCTGCATCAAATGTGAAGGAGTATAGCAGGTCTGCAGTTATTAAGGCAGGTGTTTGGATGCAAGTGCAATCTTTCAGGCAATCTTTACTTACCGAAAACAAATATGCTACATGTTAAAATAATTAACTCTAAATTTAACTTGTTTTATGTAACATGAGTTACCTGAAGTTCCCTGATAAACAAATCCAAATTATGTATCTCCCAAGTGGGGAGATGCATAATACAGTTTAAGAAACTGTAAGTTTAAGATTAACATTATGTGAAATAATGTGGAAATAGTGGCCATTCTTAAGATTAGCAAGAAAAAAAACCTTACAAAAGCTATATTCAATTGTAGAATATAGAAGGAGTAATTCCTAGTTTTCAAGTTTGGACATGCTCTATTTTTGCTGATTCTCAACCTTTTGCAAAAAGAGGCCATTGTGAAATGGGCATTTCTTCTCTGTAGAACCTGAGATTAGCACAGCATGTGTAAAAGCCACTTACCCGGCCTGGGCACGCAGTAGACAGTTTGTGAAGCGACTGTGCCAGATGGATTCTAGGATTGTTCACCATTTGACCTACAGGATCATGTTCTTTTTTCCCAGCAAAGGCTAGCTGAGAGAATGCAGTCTGATATCCTGCAGTATCTTCTATGTCAATGAAGTGTTCTTCATCAGGGATAGTGTCATCTTCAGGCAGTTCAAAAAGGCCAATTAGGGCCTGCAGCAAAGGAGTCCTACATGCAGAGGGGTGAGGATAAAGTAACACTGCTTAATGTGTTAGAAAGGGAGTATATTTAAGAATGTCTAAGTTCTTTATAATTTAGCCCTTGCAAGTACTAGCACAGCTGCTGCAAGCTTATAGCACCTAATCTGCGTTGGGTTTGAGGAGGTGTGGGTTTTTGTATACTTATAATGGATCTGTATATTTTACAGGTGTAAGTGACATGCTACAATCAAAAGCACAAAAAATGTATTTTTGATTAGGCTGAATTATTTTAAAATATATAAAGACACTTGTTCTCTTCTAGATTACTCCTTTGCTTTAATTCCATTTTTTCCCTAGTTTATTTTCATTCAGCTGGAATGATCTATCATCTTTCCAGATAGCTTTTTCCAAAATTGTATTGTCAAGCTAAGTTCTTAAAAAGTCTCTCTTGGTTATTAATACCTGTACTTAGCTCTTCTGACTAGCAGAACAGTTTTAAGTCAAAACTGACCCTAACTTTTCAGAAGCAATACAACGAAAAAGAAAGTAATCCTTTTTTTCTTGAACATGGGCCCACTTATGCTAGGTCAATGCTCTATGCCCATATTCTCAAGCCAGCTTGACATCTGCTTTGAAAATACAGATTTTTTATTTGCTAGAAGAGAAAGTAGTAGGAAAAGCCTCAAAATCAGCTTCATAACAAGCAGGTCTGAAGAAATCAAAACAGTGATTTATAAAGAGCTGTTTTTGAAGAGTAGCTCCTATTTTCAAAAGTGTTCTACATACCACAGCTTCGTATATTCTGTGTCCATCATAGGAGGGCATTCTGTCAATATTTTTGTAATACCAACAGCACAGATTTTCTTTTCAACTTGTCCAGACACTTTCTGTATTTCAGGAATTATTATTTTCTCCAAAACCATTCCAAACATCCTATTATGATGTTAAAGGAAGAAGTATTAGGACAGTGAGTGCATCAGTCTTACACTAACAAAAATAACTGCAATAGTACAAGTCACTAAAGAAAACAAACTAACAAAAACCTAGAACACCTGGTGATGCTGCCCTGTCACAGCATTCACCTGCTAGAAATGTGACAGCACAAACTGTCCATGATTTGTCCCTTTTTATAATATGCTCAGGTGATTAATATTTTGAATTATCACAGAAGAACCGTGGGCAACAAATTAGAAAAATTAACCCATCTCCACAGTAGAAAAAACAGTTTGGCTAGTCAAATTGGGTTTGTCTAGTCAAAGTAGCAAAAATACACCTTTCTATCACAGTTAAAAGACCATTTCCAGCTTTAAAAAGCAAAGATTACATAGTCTTGAATAAACATCATACTAACTTTGGCTGTATGTTGTCAAATATTTCTTGAAGAGCTAATGCTCCATATTTTATGCAGTACAAGTTAATGAAGACTAGGAAACCTGTAACAAAAAGAAGATCAAATTAAAATGAACAGGCAAACAAAACACTAGCTCTATAGTCAACAGCAAAACATGTTATGAAGCTGTTTACTGGGCTAGCAATGGCATTCCAAATAAGTATCGAGTATTAATGAAGTGTATTAACTATGTTAACTACTTACCTAGACTTTTTAAAGTTCAAAGTAATTGCTGATCTTTCCATGTACATTATTAGAAAAACTTAAACACAGCCACAGATCCACTAAAATGAGAATTGATTATTTTCCCTTAGACCAATCATAAAGCATTAGGAAAATCATTGTGAGCCTTTTTGGATCATGAACCACAAAGACCTTTTGAATGTTTTTAATTGAAAACTCTTAATGCAATGCAGCTTTTCAGTTAGTTATGAACTGCTTTATGTGATCATTGTACTGAAAAATGGGCCTAATGCATTCAGAGTGCTACTTAGTTTTAGTTTGAAGATAAGCATTATAAGCAATCATATTCTTGTTATCAGCAGAAGACTATAGGTGGGTTTTACAGGATTAAAAAAGGATATTGTACAATTTGTGCAATAATGACTCTCTAAATAATTTAATCAATGTGATAACCTCAGAGTCATAGGAGTAATAGCCATAAAATACATTTGAGTAATATGTCACATATTTTTGTTTGTTTAAGGCAGAATCTTATCAATAGCTAACTATATGTAACAAAGGCAAATAAGGTCAGTATCATTTTGTCCGAGAATGGAAGTTTGCTGGTATTAAAGATGAAATAGAGACACTTTCAGATAATTAGGGATGTCTTTCAGAGCATGACAGTGAAAGGAATAAACAATTTTTCCCCCTTGTTATAGTCCTTGCGTTCTAGTGAACTAAGTACAAACTGTGTGTTGTGACAAGTGCCCTATATGCAATCTTTTATAATACATATAATTTGAAGCAAGTCACCAATGTTAAAAGCTTACTATTCCCTCTTTATCTGCATAGTCACAGGACCCTACATAACACTTATTCAAGACTGTTGCATAAACAGCAACACCAGCGTATTTTTCATAAAGGAAGTTACTTACTTTTAATAAATTTTGTTGTTTTGGAATTTTGAAGTCTTTGGAATAGTAGAATGAAGATCTGTTTCCTGTACTGGCCAACTGATTCACTAGAAATTTAAAACAATAATTAAGCCAAAGCAGCATTTTACTAATGTGGTTTTACAGAAAACATGTATAGACTAGTTCAAGACTATTTTACTGACAAATGTGACTTTTTAAAAAGCTTAATATTAAATATGAAGTGCACAAACTAAGTATTGACGAACTACAGAAATTAGTTTTGAATGTAGTCTCAGCTCATACTCACGGAGGCATATGCTCTATAATACTATTTAGAAGATAGAATCCTTGATGGTCATTAGCTTTAGAGGCAATCAGCTTCTGGAACACACCTAACAATCCAGGCTGTAAAAAAGCAAATATAAAGCTATATACTATGATTCTTTATGTATGATCTACGAGAAACTTGCCCCTATGACCTAAAACACATACCAATATGAAATCTTCCATAACCTAATAAAGTTTTAATTTCTGCAATAAAGGACAAAAAGAGAGATTTCTAATGAGACAAGTGATATTCCCTTTAAACATTAAAATTAACCTTGACTAAAAGAACACCTGCAAGTTTAACTCTGACTACAGCAGATCATGCAGCAGAAGTGACAGAACTTCAAGCACACAAAACAAGTCTCCCAGTGAATTTACTAACTCTCAAATCTTTCCATGTCTTTGTTTCTCCTCACTCACTGTTCTGAATGGAACCTCTGAGTTTTCCCAATTTCCCATGTTTGAGGTAGGGCAGATAAAACTGGAAAACTATGGAAATTTATCTGCTTGCAAAAAGCCACAGGAACCAAATGCAGGAACTTTACATCTTAATTGATAGAAGTACATGGAAAAAAATCAATCCCAGACTGCCACAGTGGAAAAGCATCTAAAAAGCCTATGTACGAATGAAGTACAAGCAGAAATTCTGCACAAATCCAGCTATCTGTTGAAGGAAAAAACTCCCTCCTCCTCCTCTCCCACTTTTTTTTATTTAAAAAGTCTTAAATCAACATGTCCAGAAACAGACAATTCTACTAAATCAATACAACTTACTATTTTATCAGCGGCAGCTCTTGCTATTGTATTGGCACCTCGCTCTAAATAAGCCTGCAGGAGTCGGACTAAAGGAGGAATGTTTCCTGTCCTTTCCCATAACACTGGCTGAAGTAGATGCGGAAACAATGCCATGTAGGATGATGGGATTTCATTTTTGTGCATTTCCAGAAGTAGAGACATCACTTGAAACACATATGGAATGAACTCTGGAAGATAGTGACAAAACACAGGAAGCAGAATTGTGAGTGACTGTTCCTGTGCAGAGCCACAGATCTTTGAAATGAAACCACAAATCCAATACAACAACACAGATTCTAGCAAATAAAACTGTGGGAATAAGTACAGTGCATCTCTAATTGAATCACTGCACAGATATTCAAGCTGGATGCATGGAATGCTTTCATTTCTTCTATTTGTACATGTTTCAATACACAACATGGACACTAAACCATTACAAACAGGGCAGTGCAATTGAGAAAAACATGGAAGATTTGGGGAAGTGTTGGTTAAAATTCTTTCAAAATATAGTTTGGTTTAAAAATCTATGTTTTTTAGGAAGCATCTTGATTTGGTTTGTGCCACAGGGCACACCTGCTTCATTAATTTGTCTGGACTTTGAAGACTTCTCTGCTCTCACTTGGGTTTCCTGTCTTACTTAAAAAAAAAAAAAATGAGTTTAATCAAGACAATCAATTATAGCAGAGAGAGAATATGAAGACTCACTACTATTAATTTACCTTGTACATCATTTTGTAGTATCTCAGTGAAGACCATAAACAAGGCCTCTTCAAAGCTTCCAACTGCATCCGGGTTTGCTTTGCATGTTATCCTTATTGACAAGCATATTGATTCAAACATGTAATGGTTAAAGTGAGGTTTGCTTGGATTCTAAAAACAAGTTATGAACAAATAAATCAACCTCAGCTTGTAGCTATGTCACTTGTTCAGTACAACATAATTTTTATTTCTACCAAACTATAAAGGAGCAACTAGCAATAAGGATACTGCTTTATTAATGATAGGCAATTTTTTCAAATTAAGCCCACATTTCAGAGTTTAAGTTCGACATTAGACTGAGAAGTTTCCCCATCAAAGAAGGAAAGAGTTTTGAAAAATTTAAATTACTCTAATGCTACCTTCTGCACAGAAGAACATTTATACTAGAAAAAAAGCTATTATTACAAAAAGATTTCATAAGCCGTTTTGACGTTTCAGGTGAAAGCAGAGAAGAATGGTTTGAAAGCACATCTTGAAAGGAAGACAGTATCTTACTAAAAGCTTGTTTTTTGCTTATTTTAATTGAGAAGTACCGAACAACTAGCAATGTTTCAACAAGGCAAATATAGGATATTTAAATCTTTAAAAGACTACTCTGATAAGAAGTGTGAACCTTTTGCTCATATAACCTTTTCTTTACCTTACTAACAGCCAGTAGTTTCTGTGTAAGTTGTGTGATGACAGAAGGGATGTATGGAATAATGGATTCCTGTAGCAGCGAAAAACTCCTCATGATAGCTGCAAATAAATTGAAAATATTATCTTCTGGAGAGAAACATGCACTTCTGTCATATACCTACATCCTTACCCTTTTACTATTAAATCAGACCAAAGAATTAAGAAGTAAGAAAGAGCAACTGTTGCAAGATGCAGATCTACAGCTACAATAAAGGATAAGAAAAGCCTTGCTACACTCATTCTATAGATAGAGCACAGAAAGATTAAGCAACTTGGCCAAAGTAAAAGAGGGTCTTTGCAAAGTCTCAGATATTGGCAGGCTGTTAGCAATGCGCCATTCAGATCTGTTGCTTATACCACCGGGGTGGCTGCTCCAAGTACAAAGAGACAACATTTGAGAACTGATTTGTCATACACAATCCTACTCTGTTTTTCTTGGGTTTCATAAATTTAGTCAAAGGTGACTTCACACAGTCTGGTAAATAACTGCATACTGTGCAGACCATTTTAATAGGTTTGCATAAATATATATTTTTTTCAAATGAAAATTTTGGTAGCCTCTAAGTAACTAAAAATAAAACTATCATACGTAAGCTACAAGAAGTTAAGCTTTTATCTCAAGTCAGCCAAATAACACTTATAGGGCAGGGCTCAAAGCATTCACCTTTCATAATGTATTCATTTTCAGATGAGCCAGGAAGCGTCAGTGCTTTAAAAAGGTTTGTTAACAGCACTTCTACAAACGGCATCATTTCTGCAGCTGTAATGCTGAAAGTAAAACACAGGTCTTTAACTATGAAACATTTTCACAAGTTTCAAGCAGTTCACAATACTGTAACATAAAGAAATAAGATCCCTACAGATATGTCATCCTTAATGGACAAAAACTGTTTAACAATGAATTTATTTCTGATGGAAAACTTACAGGGTGGTATTACTAGTCCCCCTCATGGTAAATAGTCTTTCAAGGGCATGGGCTGCATAAGTATGGACCACAATACTTTCTGCTTGAAGATGATTGATTAAAAGAGGAATAGATACCAACAGTTGTTCTTTAGGTACCTACAAAAATATAGCAACAAATTATATAAACGTTACATAAAAATGCAGATGGTTCAACACCTATCAGCTCTGAGTTCAGGCACAAATTGAAAGCTTGGTAAAGGAAGAAATCCCAAAAGTCTTCTCCAACTGCTAAATCACATACAAGCAAGAGGTACTGATTTCTGCCATCTCCTATATATTTATCCTGACTGTTGCATATGATAGTAAGTGCATATATTCCTAAAGAATAATTATTTTCCACTCTACTTTGTCTTAAGCAGCAATTAAGTGTTATCAAGCTTTTTTTTTTTTAAACAAAAAAAGGAAAAAAATCACTGAACTTTTAGAAGTGAATTAAAGCAATATAAAGCGTAAAAAAATTAATAATCCACTGGCTGCATTTTGCAAATCATAAAAGATAACAGAGGACAAATTTGCTGTACTCTCCCTGACAACTGCTATCACGCTACAAGCAACTAGTTGATTCTAGGGTTTTCAAACTTGTTTGAAAAAATCTCAGTATAACAGAAGTATTTTAAGTGAAGCATTCCAATAGGATATAGACAGCATAAAGATTAGATATTAATTAGTTACTTATTCCAGTATCATTTACTTTCAAAGTTAAAAATTCAGCACAGAATGCTATATAGGGCTACCAAATGTTATATAGGGCTACTAAACACCCATTGAGTGTACAGAGTATGTTAAATCAGTTAAGCAGGTTTAGCAAGTATAAAGTGACAAACCACAAAGTGTTTTTTCCCCACAAGAACAAAGGGAAAAACTTACTTGGTTTCTAAAAATCATGATATATTTGATACCATCAGCTTTTAGAACAGGGAATTCATTCACTGCAAAAGAAAAAAAAATGCAAGTCTTGGTATTTTTGATTCCTGATTTTGTGTCTGTATGCTGTACTACAAGTCCTGATTTTTCCTCCTGAAAGGCATGCAGTGTATTCCCACACTGCTTAGTTTGTGTACTGCTATCACACAGGCACTTTTAGGTGGAGTATCAAATTTTACATGCAAATCACACACTGACACCATTAAATGCACAGTCCAAGTCTTTCATGTAAAGTTCCTCTTTTAGCTCTAACAGCCTCCAATTATGCATTCCAAGACCACCCACTACTCTCCAAATATCACAGTTGCTGAAGCATAAAATAACCACTCAGTCTGTGGCTTTAATCTATAAATCTGTAATCTCATCAGCATGGGCTGATATAGACTACAGCCTACCATCCAGTATTTTAATTTCTGAGTTCCATCTAGCATCTAAGTCTGCCATACACAAATACAGAAATCAAATTACTTTAATTCAACTAATTTAAGCATGTCAGCTGATAGCAATCACATGAGTATATGCTCTTATTTTGAAGACTGCACAAGGTAATTCACCTTTGTTTAAAAGTTCATTCACTGCAAACCAAACTAACTCAAATTACTTCCCACAAGCCATCTTCTGCCTCACCATCTTCTGCCTCAGAGATAAGGCTGACACGAAATCATTTCAGTTTATATCTGTGCCTTAAGAGACACTGGCCAGGGTCAAGGTTTTAGCATGTTACACAATTTGCTGTCATGAAAATTAACTTTAAACTTACCACTAGCAGACTTTAAGTCAGGCTGAATGTGATTGACAAAGAATTCTGTCAGATTAACAAGTTCATTGGCTTGTGTTATTCCATGCTAGGAAAAAAAAAAAAAGTTAGTAGAAAAAGGAACCTACAAAGTACATGCACGTTGCAGAGGTAATATTTCAACCATTTCAAGCAGAAAATTCTTTAATTATTTTTCTTTCCTATGTTTTTTAGCAACCACTTCTCAGCTGTAACAGTTTGAACATTCAAAGTTATTGGCCCTGAGTTGAAAATAACATGGATCGCCTATAATAATGAATCAAAATATTGGACAGAAAACATCAGAATCTTATTAATTCACTATGACTTTTACTGTGACAGCTCTTTTCGGTTCATATGCTATTTCCAAGATACAAGCATCTAGGGAACAGGAAGTCTTGAGGAATATAATATGAAGAATTGAGAAAGCTGTTTAAATTCCTTATAGTCACTCCTCAAAATTTCTGGTCTTTCTGCAGCTAAATTTGGCCTTCCAGGGCTTACAGCTCTGACTCACTACGATTTAAAAGTACCAAAGCTCTAGACTCAAGGCAATTCTGTTTCTTTATAGGGCTGCTGCATTCATGCTAACAAGCCCTGCCAAACAGTCACACATGATAGCTGACTTTGCCCAATATACGTGAAGATCAGATAACTCATTTGCAGTTAAAGATGATATTAAACCATGACCACAGTATAGGCACAGCATTTTATCTCACCAATATTAAAATACTGCAAATACCATTATTCCCATTTTGAAGCAGTACAACATTATTTATTTCAATCCTCCTACACACTCTAATATGCAAATGTATATGTCAAATGAACAAACAAAATGCAGACGTACCTTCTGAGTCTGGGCTTTGGATGCCAAAGATGTGACAAGGTAAATAGCTGCATCTTTGTGCTTCCAGTTAACGGATGGATTCTTTGCATATTCTTGCAGCATGGAATTAACGTAGCCAGAGAAGATCCCTGTAACTGGCCCTTCAAAAAACTTGCACAAACCTCTAACTAGATCACAAGCGGCTCTGCGCCTCGTGTCAATATCTGCACAAGAACCAAAAATTCTTTAGATACAAGAATATAAACAACTCCTAAGCTACATCTCCACCTTCTGCTAATGATTACAATTCTCCACATTGATGTATGAGTACAGCATTTTATTTACTGTCACAATCAAAACTAGTGTATTTTATTCACTCTTTTCTACAAGAAAAATGGACATATTCCAGTACTGCCTATGTATAGACAGGATTGCCCTGCAAATAAAGTTTCAGTAAGCATGCAGAAGGACACATTTTACCATCTTTTCTTGATAATTGTGCATGCAAAATTCCTAATTTTCATAGGATTTGTAAAAATTCCTTGTTACAAGAGGAAAAAAAAAAAGATACAATCTGGTCTTAAATATGATATTCACACAGAAGGAACATAGGAAAGTGAAACACAGTTATGTGCAATAGATTACTTTGCCAGAGTAGTCTCAGAAATACACAGAAAATACTTCTGACTAAATTATCTTAAAAGCAGAAAAAGCTGACAGATAAAAGCTTCACATACACCTAAAATAGATGAATATCATAAAATATTTGCTTGAAGAAACATGAAAGTATTTTCTTCCAATTTTGTCCTCCACTGCAAGGGTATTGCAACGTATTACATAGTGTCAGTAAACCACTTTGTGGCACAGAACAGTACATACAGAATGCCACACAGATTTGTATCTGGTTCATTTATGCTGCAGCCTGTCTGAAAACTAGACCACTGCAATCTGAAAATGAAGCAGCTCTGTTAAACAGCTCTGTGTTTTCAGAACGGTTTCTGTATTGGTTTGAACAGAGTGCGAGCACACACAAAGGCTGGCTGGTGTCTACCTGTCTTGACCATAGATCTTTATGCAAAACCGGACAAAGTTTAAATTAAAACACCAGAGGCTGCTAAATTCAGATATGAATTTATCTATATTATTTAGAATTCTACAAACTGGAACTAAATACAGAACTGTGGCCATTATTCAGCAATGACTTGCAGGCTACATTTGCTGAAATGACAGTGCAGTCCAGAAGACAACAATCTGAGTACAATAAGAAGCTACAGAAACATTGTTCAAAACAAAAAACTGTCAGAAGGGGCAGGCCATGACATGAAATTTAATCAAAATTTGGATAAAATCTCTTGGGGAAAAACCATGTTCCCAATTCCAAAAATAAATTGGGCGTCATGGTGGACGACAGGTTGACCACGAGGCAGCAGTGTGCCCTCGTGGCCAAGAAGGCCAATGGGATCTTGGGGTGCATTAAG
>JAWLRI010000180.1:586143-596232 GCA_034781795.1 Crypturellus tataupa | reverse complement strand
GCGTGTGCAGGGGGGTTGGACTAGATGACCTCTAGAGGTCCCTTCCAACCTTAGGCATTCTATGATTCTATGATGAATCTATGAATTTTAAGAGCCTCAGAAAAATGCTTGAGTTCTTTAGAGCTGTATTTAAAGATCAAGTATCTTTACGAAAAATCTGTGGATTACCAGATCCTTCCAAATCTCTTCTTATATATTCTTCTGAATTATCTTCAAATGCTTCTTCATCAGCCGCTGAAAATATAAAATATGTAGGTGATTAAATATCAACATCTGTTTTTTGGTGGTACAAAGCAGTCTCATTTTTATCAATTTGGTACTTTTTCCTCAGAGTAGCATAGTTAACATTGCATTACAAATTACATTTGCTTTTACATTCAAGATCTTATGTATTTCTGTGAAAGGAAAGAGGGAAAAAAAAAAACAGAAACAGAAACAAAAAAATCTCTACCAAACAAAAACCACAACATATTCAATACTAAATGTATTTAAAGAAAGAAATGCAAGTCAAACTTAAAGGAAACTTTTTATGTCTGCAAATCATCATTAACATCATCATTGTAGTTTAGACAACAGGATCAAACTAAAGCTTTCAAAACAAGGAGCAGTAAGTATTATAATTCAGCAGACCAGATATCCACGCCTAGACTCTTTGAATTTTTCTGGTACTTAGGCTAAGCACGAAAAGTTACTGGTGGCACTCAGCAGATGACCTGGACTTTTCATGCACATCACAGAAAGATAGAAAACCAATTAAACACACTCATACAACAAGTCTCTAAAGCCCAAGGGACAGCAATCTGCTGTAGAAATTTGGTTCTGAATCTAGCACTAAAATATACAATAGTTAATCCTCCTCTAATGAAACATATCAGTATAAACAGTTATCTTTTACTATTATTTTTGTAAGCTTAATAATTAAAAAAAATACCTCTAAATTCCATATTGGGAACAATAACCTTTTCACAGATGCTTGTCAATGTATTCTGGTCTTCAAACAGATGCTTATAATGTGGTCTCTCACAAACGGAGGCCAGAAACTGGATTGCATTACTAACCAACTAGAACAACACACACAAAATTCACAAAATTTTAGCATTGCTGACCAATTTGCAATTCATTAAACTTTACAAGATCAGTTTATAAAGACTTACCAAGTCATATTTAACTTCCTGGCCTGTTGTGACTAACAGATTCCAGATTGCTGTTACGAAACGTGGCAGGTAGGGCTGGAATTCTTCATCGTACTTTTGGGCATACAAAGCAGCATTATCACAAATTTGGGATTTTAAGAGCTCCAGTAACCCAGCTTCCTCTTCATCCTCACATAAAAAAAGAAAAAACGTTAAGTATCCAACTCCAATTCTACTTTTAATATTAAAGCTATCCACATATCCATTAAAGTTATCCACACATATTTATTTCATCATATTCTACAAAGCTTAAATAGCTTTTAAAAAACTTAAAAAAGAGGGGGGAAATAGAAAACCAAAGCCCACCTTTCAGTTTTAACCACCTTTAGCCCCCTGATACGAGGTTCAATCCACAGCCATACAAGTCCGTGCTGGGCAATGATCCACAGACACAAAAGAAGAGCAAAGGAGGAAGCAGCAGGCCTAGCCAAAAGTGACTGTGAAACTACAGCACAAAATGCACTGTTTAATACATCTTCCAGATATTAGCAAGAAACTTATACAGCGCTTTGGCTCCATCATGTGGCAAGCCATTGTACCATATCTGGAAGATATTAGCTTTTAAAATAGCATTTAAAATAAAAATGCACAGAGTTTGTCCCTTTTCACACCGGAAACTGTTCTCATAATTAGACAGACTGTGAGAGCAAATATTTAACAACTCATTATGAAGGTCATGCCCTATACATTTGACTATGAGATTAAGATATCATGTTTTCTAAAATACAGTGCATGAACTAACAAATGGTACAAGAACTGTGAACCCTGTCATGCCAGTAAGTCAAGCAACTTCAGCACTCATCATGCTCAAAAGAATCTACTCATTCCTATGTATCCAATTTCATTTTTGCATATAGGTAGCTATACCCATAACTGATATGGAACTTGGATAACTGGACCCCAGATTTCTTAAACAACGAGTCTACCTACTTAAGTTCCATATAATTGCTGTATCCCCTCATTTACCAAACAAACAAACAAAAAAAAACTTGAGATGTTCTGCACGCACAGAGAAGTAAAACAGGTAGTTTTATGCAACACTTACATCAGTCTGCAACAGTTTATTATCTAAAGTTAAAAGGGTATGAAAATTTGTCATCCATGTTTCCATATTATCTTCAAAAAACTCAGGAAGATCCTGTGAAAGAAAAGCATAAATCCACCTTTTAAATTCTGATAGGATTCATATTACTTCAGCTTGCAGCATTAGGTTGTATGAACAGTCCTCAAGAGAAAATATTAAGAACAAAATAACCGTCCTCCTCAAAACAGAGGCTTCAGAACACAACATTTTTCCAATATTTTAGCTGCTACACCCTAGACAGCCTAGTTCTCTACAGAAAGAATCTCACTGTCTGAGAAAGAAAGCACAAGCCCCCACTTCTAGCTGCAACTTACTCTCTCGCCCAATGTTGAAAGAGCAGCCTGAACAATCAAGGCAATATCATCACACTTAACTTTTGCTTTTGCTTGTGTCAGAGTACAAGGAACCACAGCACAATCTGGTTTTACTGTTTTTGTTTTTTTTTTTTCCCATAGAATACATTTATTTACTATTACAAAATTAGGTCTGGTCTCAAAACACCATGCTACCAGAATTACTAGCTATCGCAGGGCTAAAGTGCTACTAGTTCTAAACTAATTGACGTTCACTTAACAAAATTGAGCTCATGTTATTACAGACTTCCTTATAAAGGAGCACAGTGGGTAACAAACTCAGAAATTTGACTTCTGTCTTTTACAGCACATGATCAGAGAATTATCTCCACAACGTCTTGCTATAACAAGGGTTTTGCCTCTCAATCTTCTATAAAGATAGGGCCAAGCTAACGCATTAATTAACCCCCTCCTTACTGTGCCTTTACTCCAGCGTTGATGCAGACTGTCAACTTTTATTTTGGCCATAAATCATGGCCTTATAGGCTGCCTCAAATGGATCCTATAAATAAGAGCATAATAACTTTGTGAGATCAAAGCAAAAGCAATAATTAGAAAAACAAGGAGATTCACCTGAAAATTTAAACTGTAGAACAGCTTCGCAATTAGAATGAGAGAAGAAAATAGAACCTTCAAAGCACTAGCATCATTTGCATGTGTGCTGCAAAGTTCAATTGTGGCCTAGAAAAAGACAAAAGATTCAGTCAAGTAACACACGTAAATCTTATCTACAACGAGTATTGAAAAGTGACATGTAATGGATTTAATTTCTTTTTACAGAAAATACACTTTTCTTCCTCTTTATGGTTATGCCATGTCTTGACTCCTCATTCTAGTTTGAACCTCATTATCAGTTTCAAAGCAACTCCTCTTTAGTTTTCATTTAGTATTCATTTCGTATCACAACAAGCAATCTAGAATGTGAAACTTGTTTAAGGAATGATTCAGTAAAGAATACCTTAAAGAGATTTGTCAAGGGCAATGCAAAGGCATCAAGGACAAGTTTGATCTCTGTCCATAATTCATTTGACTTAAATTCATGGCGGTACCTGACATGTGAAAGAGACAAGAAAACATAAAATAGACTTTTAACACTTATTCCTAAATTAACTTGCATACAACTGACCTTCATGCTGAACTTTGAGGCAAATCCTGTCAAGCAAACACAAAACCTAAAAAGCACAGTTAAACTAGATCATACAAGGTGCAAAATTTGATAATCTCTTAAATAAGGTCATATTAGAGTCACTAGGCATAATCAGAAGGCACAAGAGCAGATTTTGTAAACACACACAACCAATCCTAATGGTCGAAGTTTATAGAGTTGAGCAGAAATTTTACAATCCATACTCCAATATTCCTGGTACCTTTTAAACAAAGAGTGAGCAGTGCGAAGGACCCCATTAATGACATGGAAATCTCCACTTTGAAATCGATTCACCATTTCTGTCAGCAAGTCTGGCCATTTCTGAGGAAAGTCTTCCCGGCCAATAATACTAATTGCATCACTCAACTGGAAAGGAAAAATAATTATTTTGTGATATAATAAAAGTTCTATTCACAAAAATCATGCATCAGTCATGCTGAAAATTACAAATATCTAAAAAAAATCCTTATTATTCTTGTCAGATTCAAAATTATTGGGTTCAAGATCAACTAGTTTTCACCACAAATTAATATATCCTATGTGCACATGTAGTCTTACTCCATAGAATTACTATATTTAAGATTATTTACCAGTAAAATAATAGCAGTAAGTGAGCAAAAGTAGCTAAGAGTATATATTCCAAGATATTTAGACTGGGATGTTATCAAAAAGGGTGCTGGGTATTGCTTTACCAATAACCAGAGCTACCAGATACTCACAATTTTCTAAAAGTCTCATAGACACAATCAGAAATTGCCATATTACCTGCTTTTGAATTTGTTCTGGGCTGCTCAGCATCAAGGGCACTATGTTGGCTTTAATGGCTATCCGATCTGATTCACATATTTTGTTTGGTTCATCTTCAATCTAAAATTAAAGCAGGAAGTCATGGGTGTGTCAGTATACTTTAGGCACTGAGGGAATACCCTCAATATATAAAAATTAATCATAAAAAGAGTATTTGCCCAAGAGAAGCCACGGCATACAGTGGTGACATAATAGCAACATCTGAATAACGCTGAAAAAATATGTATTTTCTATAAAACCCTAAACTACATTTTCTCCTTTCCATGTGTTTAACATGGGGAAATTTTATTTAAAAAAACACTGGAAGGGTGGCAGTAAATGCCAATAATACACACAAGTTAATCCACCAGTTTTCTTTTCCACAGCACCACGGATCTGTCCTAACCGCTGCCAACCACAAAAGATTCATTTTATTTCAGCTGCCTCTAGCCTTACATTCTAGAAGGAGTACATTAAGATTAGCATCGATTACACAAAAACATAAGACTAACTTTTAAATACAGATGTTCCTAAAGCCAAGTGGCCTAAAGCCAAGTGGCAGTAAATTAGGATGCTTCTACTAAAGAAATAAAATAAGAACAGTGGTGACTCTACCAATAGTTACAGCATCTGTGTATCAGCACCTAAGTTCAAACCTAGAAGTTTTCCAAAAGAATTGAGAGAGGAAAGCACCTCCCCACTGCATTCAGTGCTGCTAAAAGGTCTTCAATCAGGCAGCACTCCTACACTACACTTTCTCACTTCCCTTTCGCTATCTTCCTATAACCTTAAAAATAATAATAAATAATAATAAAAAACAAGCCATTTCAAAGGTTATGCTTAGCTATAGGCACACAGTTATAAAAATAAGACACAGAAAACATTGTTTCTTTTATATTTCTATCACAATACACTGAATCAGAGGAACATACATACATTAAAAAAAAGGAAAAAAATACATGATCTTTAAAATCTGAGCATTACAAGTTATTTGAAGTGAAAGGCAGCAATAACTGAACCAGACAAGCTCCAAAGAGAGGTAGGACTCACAGCTCTGCTGGGGGCGGGTCAGGAAGGTTGAAGTGGTGGTGAGATCAACAACAGCAAATGCTATTATGAGCTTATTTATGAAATCTTCAAATTCAAAAATGTTTACATTAAAGACAGCAAAGAGAAGACTACTTTCGAGTTACTTCAGAGAAAATAAATAAATGCACACACACTCACACACATCCCAAGCACTTCCCTGTTTGCTGCACCCTCCAGGCCCCATCACCAAAGTGCCTGGGGAGGCAAAAACATTTTCCTTCCTGAGTTTTTTATCTGCCAAGTTCAAGGATGCTAAAACCATGTGATCTAGATCAGTTAGCCTTAGGGCAATGCAAAGCTTCAATTTTGGACAAAGGAATGTGCCTGAAATCACATAGCAATCACAATGGTCCTCTGGCTGCACTTACTACACAGCATCTGCAACTACTCCAACACAAAATTCATCCTGAATTACATCAGTAGTCCATAGCAGGGAAGCCTCTTGCAAGTTTTTCTGCAACAGAATGTTTTTTCTCCTTTTGACACATAATGGATAAAGATGCTATTTGGGAGAAATGACTGAAATGCAGTTTTACAAGCATAGAAGTCTAGAAATTTTCTCTCAGATTAGATGTGCTGATCTTAACTAACATAACCTGCTTAAAACTAAGGATAGAGGACCGCAACACCTGCAAAATTTTGTTAGGCACCAGCTAAGCAGTAAGCTAAGAAACACCAAATACTTTTATTTAAATTCAAGACTGTATATTTTATACTTCTTCATAAATAGAAACAGCACTTTCCATGAAATACAATATAAAAGGCAGCAATGAAAGTCTCATTTCCTACTGTAAGAGTGGAGCTCTCAAATGTGATTTCCACCATAAATTAAATATAATGATTGCTAAAATCTCTGAATTAAAAATATTTCCGCTCTTCAAAACAAAAGATAAAATGGGATTAAATGGCAGTATTTTCATTTTACTTCTACAAATACCTTTAAGTGTCATGAACTGGCACTGCCCACATCCTTCCATCCCTCATAAGCATTTATATGAAGGAAATGATCTAGAACAATCTCTTTCAGCTGCAGTGCTGCCTTGAAATGTTATACCATGATAATATATACCAGCCAAATTGTCCAGCTCCTTAGAGTAGGCACTTTACAATCATTCTACCTTAAATAAAATTGGAATTGGTTAAATGGGCTTCAAATATTGTACAGATATATACATTCAAGTATTGCTCCTCCTGCATTTTTATCAGTCAGCTCTTAAAAGAAGAACTCAGCAGTCCAGGTTTTAAAAAGGTCCATATAAATAAGAGTTCTGTGTTTATTCTCTAGAAATGTACATGCATTCTACAAAGTTAAAGTTAGAATATCTTTTTCTAGTTCAAAAAGATTACAAAATCTTAGCACAACTATCCAGCAAAATACCCACAATTCTCCAGTTTCTTTTAATATAGTTCTTGAATGTTACAGATGCACAAACTTTGATGACATTTTCCTGTGATTTCTCCAGCAGTGTTAAGAGTAACAATGGATAATTCTGGCTTCCTTCAACTGACTCCAGAAACTTTTCCGCTGTAAGAGAATATGCTAAGATTAGCCAAATTTGAACTATTTTTTTGAATTAGAGCCCTAGCATTTTTCAAATGTCTTTTAGAATGAACAACCTATTATCACTTCTTCAAACATTAATAAGAACAGAAACATAAACTGGACAAACGGGTCAAAAAATATTGTAGCTTCTTTACTACTAAGCATTTTAATGCTTCTGCAACAAACAAAAGCTCTGAATACAGAGCAGACTGTAGCAATTTTGCCTCCTCACCATTTTTAAAAGCCATTACATGGCAGCAGCAAATCCAAGTTTATTGTTAGCAGCACTGTTTACATGTAGCAGCAGCAGCACTTTTTAATTAAAAACAGTATGAAAACAAGATAATAAAATTAGAAAAAAAAAGTAAATAAGGGAAAAATGCATATAAATACATCCTTTGCACACTTTTTTTAGGAGACTGAGAACTTCTGTAAAGGAGTCATTGCACAAATTTCCAATGAAGTTTGTTATAGGCAGTTAGAGAAGGGAAACAGACACCAAGTATTTTGGTCATATGTGGCACTTACCAGGACGCCTTATAGCAGGATCTGGATCTAGTGTTTTCTTTAAATATTCTGTTAAGGTCTGTAAATTGGCATCACTAAGCTCCATTTTGGCAGAACCTGAAACCAAAAAGTAATCTTGCTAAAAAACACAGATCAAGAAATATATCCTAGAAGTGACACATGCAGAAATAGACTGCACAGGAGAAACAATCAGGACTTTTTTGAGTATACCTCACAGATTACTGTCCTATCTCACATGTCTGATTCAATAAAACAAGAGTTAGTGTGCAGCTAGGCACAGTCAGAACACACTCCATGAGCGAGGCACGAACAGAAGATCATTTCTTCCTTCACTTGACAACCTAAGTTCAGTTTTACTGTCGAGAAAAATTATTAGCCTCAGAAATCTGCCCTGACTGCAAAGAGCTGAATAGCCATGATGTAGAAAGTTTTCAAAGATTCCCTAGTGTACTAGAGAGTCAATTTTTGTTTTAAAACACCTACTTGTCATGTTGTCTATAGAAAACACACTTTTTTTTTTTGAAAGACAGAAAAATTACAAACCCAAAAAGTTTGTCCATGCTGTAAAATTAGATGAGGACAGGCATGAAATTAAACTGTCATAGTTATAACAGAATAACTATGTGTAAATAAGTCTAGATTACTCCTCTCCAGACATCCTCCTACTCACGTTCTCTTACATACTACAGTTATCTTCACAGCTTTTATTAGAACCATTCAGATTACAGCAACATTTTAATGGATTTTGCTTTGGATCCCACAACCCACTCGGCCCATCTCTCCCTCCACAGCTCATCCACTGCAGAAGCAACATAGAAGGAGGGCTGCTGTTCTTCCCCAGAGTTTAATCACACGACTGAAATGTGTCTATCACACTTTCGATTTGGACTGTGAGTAGTACAATGAATAAAGTTTGCATATTTGCAAAGGCAGTAAATTTTAACAATTCAAATTTTAACCACAGCACTTGTATCACTAAAAGAGAGAGCAACTGTACTCTCCTGACTTAATTCAACGTTACTGAGTAATTGAGATCCCAATACAGGGCAGGAGGGTAAGGAAGGACACAACAGAAGTCCTACCTCCATATTTTACCTCTCCCTCTGTTCGGTTTTTGTCTGCAGCCTCATTCAATTTCCACTAATCACCCGAATCCTAATAAAGTGCAGGATTATTAGTCATCACCAATATAACCTGGCTCTTCTCTTCTGCTACAGAGTGGCCTTGAACATCAGCATTATGATGTCAAAACACTTATGCCTTTCCTCATTAAAAAAGAGAGACATCTAACTACATTAGGAAAATCTGCAAGACTGGCATGCAATCCCATGTAGAACCATTTATGAAGACTAAGCTTTACTCGGCTAGGAAACCAAACAGACACAGGACACTCACAACACTGAAAGGACTTTAAAAAATACCTCAGACAGTTATATAGTATAGGGGTCCCTATAAGACAGCATACTCATACATTTCATGCCGTAAACTTACTTTGCAGGGCAAGCACTGAGATTTAAACCCAGTACTTCCTTATACAGAGGATATTTACACAAACTATGCATGAATGTAATATTTTTTCACTTGCTACTTGTAATCTTACACCCTTCTCTTCCTGTATTTTTTTCCACTACATGTAGGAAATAAACGTTCTAGCCTGACACACACATAGAGACACAAGTAAGTTATCATTTTATTCCCACAGCATCTCCCACTTACTTTTTCATCCTACACTCAACTTTACCAAGCACACGCCAGAACCACTGTTAAGCACAGCTCACAGGCCTTGGCGTCTGACAGTTGTGGCAGTGCTTGGTCCTCTAGGATTACTAGTTATCCCATGTTTTCTTCACAAGAAGGAATTAGCCTTTCTTCGGAGAAGTGTTACAGAAAACAGAAAAGATATGTTGCTCTTCCAAGAAAAGGAAAGAACACTGCAGATACCTTTTTTTTTGGGGGGGGGGTCAAACATTCTGTATGTTACCAGCACAGACCACATGTCTGAAGGGGCCTATTTGCAGGGCTGCAGCGAGCGGGGGCCACGGCCAGCGTGAAGAGACGCCTTTTAGCTATGAGCTGACACCCAGTCACCCAAAGACTGCAGCAGAGCCGCCCGCTGTCAGACCCGCTGCGGCAGGAGGGCCGCACAGACACACTTAGCGCGTTCGCGGTTCCGAACCGCGGTTCGTGCGAAGTTCACGACGGACACACGAGGAGGAAACCCCTGCGTGCGCCGCCGCGGCCCCGGGCTACGTGCGCTGGCGCTTCTACGGCCGCCACAATCTCGCTCCTCGGCCACCTCAGGGCCCCTTCGCCCACGCGGCGCGCGGGGGCACGAGGCCGCAACACGGGGACACGAGGCCGCGACG
>JAWLRI010000180.1:526113-586043 GCA_034781795.1 Crypturellus tataupa | reverse complement strand
CACACACAGACACATAGACACACACACACACACACACACACACACACACACACACACACACACACACACACACATATACACACACACTCTGCAAATGTAATTCTGCCATGACAAATGACCGAAATTCAGCAAATACGAGGTCTGGACAGAACTTGCAAACAGAAAAAAAAAAAAAAGTATTTAGGCCACCATTGTTTTTATAGCATTTGGATTAGGCAGGAGACACAATAGCCACCTTCTAAGAGGCCTTCAGCCTTTTCTAGCACCTAAGTACAGAACACTTATTTTGAGAAACAAAATCCTCCAACAGAGGGATAATTCTCCAGGGGCAGACAGAAGTTTGAACCAGCACAGCTGAATAAAGGTATTGAAACAGGCTCTATGTATTTTTGATTCATTAACTGCTTCATTAGAATAAGCCTGGTTTTTTTTTGTTGTTTTTTTTTTGTTTGTTTGTGTGTTTGTTTTTTGAAATACCATATTACATCTGAAGGAATAACTCAGTTTCTCAGAATTATCAGATTACTTTTAGTTAGTAAAGAATAATGAACATACTTAAGACTTCAGTAAGGCCTGTATTCCTCAACATAGAATGACAGTATTATTGCAAAAATACCACGCTGAAAACATCTAGGTAGATTAAAGTTGCATGATTTTATCTGATTTCTCTTTTTCTTTTTGCTCAGCACAAAGTCCACCAGCTAGTCTGGATCATAAAATGAATACAAAATTTTATTATGAACCATATGATACCAGCAGGAGCAGAGAAGGTTGAAAACTGCATGAATGTTTAAAATCAGGCAATAAAGTAAAACACTTCTCCCTCTCTTTTATTTATTTTCTTGGACTTCTCTAAAGTTAAGCCTCAGGCTGCCTGTAGAGACAATTGCTACAATGATGTTCTAATGAGGGGGCAGCCCCACAACCAAAACCATAGAAATCGAGAGAGTCAACTGGCTGATAATTAAGACAGGTCAGACCTCATTAGAGATCTGTCCCCTCCATATTATGAGCACAAGCATTCAAAAAGCCCCTGGAAAGTAGTGGTTGTTAGTTACATGCAAAGTGGGTCAAACAACACCAGAGGACTAAAATTGGTGCCTTAAAAAAATATGCTGAGTATTTAAAGAGTCAAACATATCAATGGCAAAAATAAGATTAATAACAAAAACGGCACTCTCCAAGGACCTTCATTTTTATCTGCGGCTTTAATTTCCCAGCTAACATATTTACTATTTTTGCAGGAAATGCCTGATTGATGTATTCTTACTTTGATATTTGAATAGAGCTTTAGCCACAAACAACCACAAAGGTCAGAGCAAAGCGCTTCAGACTACTGACTGGCTGTTAGCTGACAAAGAACCATCACATTTTAATTCCTCAGTGAAATCCTGCCTTTAAATCAGGTTGAGAAAGTAGCTCATTGATTCCTGCTGCTTTGCTATCAGGGAACAACAGATGTTAATGCTAACAAGAGAGACACTAGCAGCAGCTCTTAAAAGGATCTGTAGGATAGCTGATTCTGTATAGAGTTCAGTGATTTTAGAGAAATAGTGTTTTAGGGCACTGAGCCATTCTCATTTTTAAGTAATATTCAGACTTCATAAATAATTATCAGATGCCTTCTGGCACAGGTCAAACAGAAATCAATAGGAATACCGAGAAACAGACATTTATCCTCTTCTCCCCATCACCAAATCTCCTTTTCACCCCACCGTTCTGAAACTATCAACAACTCCTCAGCTCACTGTAACCACAGTGCTCTAGAAAATTCCTAAAACCTCCTAGCAGCCACCCAACATCACATCTACCTGTTCAGTCGTATCCTAGCGACTCTCCCTGATGTCTTGCACAACCATCACTGTGTAATACGTGCCTTTTGCAGGAAGAAGGGAGAAGGCTCAGAGGCCAAACATCCTGCTGTAACTTTCCACTAGTCTCCAAGGTCTATGAGTACCCATCCCTAGGTGCTCACATGGGCCAGAGAAACCAGTGGCACAGCAGTTATTGCTTGATTTTATTAATTAAGTCCAAAAAAAAACTGCCTAATTGTCTACAAAACACTTATCTTACAAGACAGCAAAAGCATTCAGCTTACCTGTGCTGCAAGAGGACTTCACATGCAGGTCTTGCATGAGTGCCTGAGCAGGCCTTCAAGCGACACATGGCTGTACACTCCCATACCGCTTGTCCCCCTGTCCTCATGCCATATAGCTCTTTCTTCATAAGTGCACCAACATTAAGGTAATGCAACAACAAAACAACAAAGTTGTAAGAGAAAAAGAGGAAAGGAGGAAGTAATGCTGCTGTTCTGTGCAACACAAGCTCACTGAAGGAGGACTCTTGTTTCCAGCATGCAACAATGGACAAAAAAAGTTAATTAAATCAATGCTTCAAAACCAAACATGCTGCTCAGGTCAGCAATACAGATGCTTGACTAACTGTCCCCAGTAAAAATGATAACGGTAAAGTGGAAACAGAAGTCTGATTTGCCTGCTATGCATACTTAAGGAAATCAGGAATAATTTTGATTTATTTAAGAAATGCATTATTCTCACCTCAGTATGAGACAGATCAGGCCCTCTGTTCCTAACATGTGAAGGATGATCAGCTCTAAAAGAACATGAGAAATGTTGAAGTTCTGCATTCTAGCAACCAAGATACGTAAAGACGTTGCTTCTCGAGTTTCCAATCATTTTCTGCCTGTCTAGTACATGACTACTACAAAAGCAAAGTATGGCTTATACTGGGAGCAGTAAAAGTGACAAGAGTAATACATGGTGCCTGTAAGCTATAACATTGCTTTTCCATATATAAGACAGAGCAAACAGCTTGATTTGACAGGCAAGTAAAATAACCACTTGCATTTTTATCATTCCAGGATGACACAGTGTTTGGGCTGGTAAGCTTTTCCATGGTATTTTCCACAGTTTAGCACTTTCCCTTTGCATGAAGCAGGGGAAAGATAAAACCATGTTTTGCAGAAAGAAAAGTCAAGAACAGGAGAGAGAAAATACAAAACTGCTCCTTTGAAATAGGAAGGGTGTGCGTGCGTTTGTTTTTAAAACATCTACTTTCCAAACTTGTTTTTCAGAAAACAACTTTTAAAAAAAAAGTTCCATTTCCAACCACATCAATATGTTCCCACTAAAGCCTTTTATAATTAAGCTAAGACAGAAGAAGGACGGATGGAAAAACAATGGACAACCACTCCCCAGTGACAAAGCCAAGCTGTAAGCTCAGTGTTGGTCTGTGTGAGGCGAGCAGATTGCTCTGGTTTGCAATTTATTCTTCTGATGGGATCCTGTTATCATCTCTCTATTGTCATGGAGAATGCTTTAGATGGGTTTGGACTCCCCAAAGGCTGTCTAGAGTTAAATGGGTGCTGAAGGTCACTTTTGGAAGCTATTTTAGCAGACGGGTTTGTCCTTGATACCTAAAATTGAACAGTCTTCTAAGCAAATCTGCAAAAGCAACCCATGACCACAGAAGTCAGAATTGCTGTGGAGTATCAGTACAATCCAAAGACCTCTATACAGGCTCCACAGAACACACAGCCTACCAGATTAGTGTTCCAAGTTCATTTTGCCCTTGTCCAATTTATATCAGTCTCCTCAGCTTCCCTAAGAATGTAAGTTGCTGCTGTTTAGAATAACTAACTGCATCCTGGAGTGTGAGCAATGTGGAAAGAAAGTATAGTTTCTGGCATATCCTAATGTAATAGTATTGTCAGCCCAGAAACAGCTAAAGAAAACAATGCTCTGAAATGAGATACTAAACCATTTGTTATGTTGCAGAAAGGATTGAAGATAAATGGCCAAAGCAAAGCCATCCTGAGCAAGCCATTAAGGCAGAAAAACTACGTTTTGCATTTCCAAAGGAACTTTCATCACACTACAGAACAACATTAGAACACAAAGCCTCTTTAGGAGGCAACACAAAAAAAGTATAGAGAAGGGGAAAAAACAGGGACATCATAGAAAAGCTCCTCTCACACAGAGGGCATGTGTTAACAGCCTAACAGACTTCTGACTTCAAGAGTTTTCATCAAAACTATATATTTTTAAATACAGTAGAAAATGTAACCAAGATCCCTGGGAAAAAAAAAAAAATCTCTACTCCCAAAAGAAGATTGGTACTGTGGCCCATTCCCTGCTGGGATGATGGAAGAAAAGGCACATAAGGCACGTAAACCATTTAGTTCTTAGGTTAATTCTTGGGCCACCATATCCCACTTTCAGGTAGGCTTGAGTTTATCACAGAGGATGTAACTTCTATAAACGGCTATGTTCCTTGAAGGTCAAGGGGGTAGAAGAAGTTATGTTGGCCTCCCACATTTTCTGAGCTGGAACAAAACCAGCCTGGGTCCCCCTGGCCATGCTCTTCCATCAGTAGTTGCACAGTCAGGATACCCTTTGCATTTACTCTGTTCTCTGCTATAGCAGCCAGTCTCACTGAGAGCTACCACAGGCTAGGTGTAGAGGTGAAACTATTTCTATAGCCTGATACAAGATCTCTGGGTGCTGCACCCTCTGATGGAAACTCTGCAGTAGTTTCATGTATGTTTCTACTTACAGCGTTTATACTGAACTGTAAGCAGCGTAATACAGCAGTTCCAGACTATTTTTAAACAATTTTAAGTCTATATTTAAGTCTCTGAAGAGGCAGAGACATAAGTTATAAACACTGCCTATGACTGTCTGCAGTAGATACAGTAGCACATAGTCTGGAGCTCCAGCAATTCACACTGTTAGACAAACTGCAGCTGCAATTCCTAGTGTTATTTTTAACTTCATTCTCCCACTCAGACTAAAGTCTTGTCAGCCTCTCTCCTTTGAGAGGCGTATATTAAACCACAGTTCAATAGTGCTATCAGCACCTTTGTCAACAAAATATACTTGGCTCCCCGGGACAGTGTGTCATAAATGAGTGAGACTTCTGGAGTATTGCAGCAGTCTACAGAGAGGTGTTCATTAGAACAGACTGAGTCAAAAGGAAACTCAACATAAACTAATTAGCCCCAACAAGTGTGGCAGGGCAGCCCTTTGGAGGCAGCACTCCATCACTAGGTCCCGAGAAGTTAGCACTTTCCCATCTCCAGAGTTTAGTTTCAAAGTAGCATTAAAACATACGCCATCAGACCAAAAGTTCCATGCTAATATACCGCAAAGAGCTGTCTTTCCTCCATTACCTGGTTACCCTAGATGACTTCCTCTGTGCAGCATTCAGTTCACTATATCCACAAAGTCAAAGATCTTCAAGATTACACCCATGTGGGTCTTCAGTAAGGTCTACATCCTCCTGAGTCTTGGTTAGGCTGGCAGGCTATAAATGCTACCAGTGTCCTCAGAGATTCTGAATTTCAACACAGAGTTAATCTACATAACTTCCGTCCAGAACAGTAAGGAGCTGAAAAAGTCTAGAGGGAATGCAGAAGCAGGAGAACCAGAATGAGTCACTCAGCATGACAGTTTACAAGCTTACAGCATAAATATTGCTGCCAAAATGACATTGGTCAACAAAAGAAACTTTTAAGTGTTGCATCAAATGATGTTCTGACAAATTCCCATTTTTCCAGATGCAGACTAGCAGATACATTCATGCAAAAGAATTCTGTAAGCAAAGAAATAAGAGACTGAAGATACCAGAAGACCAGGACAAAAACACTAGAAAGCCATAGACAGCATCTTCTTTTTTTTTTTTTTCTTTTATATTCCTTTGCTCATTAATCTTCTTGTGTTAAGACACAAAATTTTAGATTGACTAAAAGTCATTCATAATACTAGTAACCAACAGGTCAACACCTGTATTTTCCCCAGTTTCTGGCTCATAACTGGAAAAGAAAGAACTGAAAGTGATACTATAATCTAAGGAATTCATACCTACAAGCACATAAGACTTCAAGAACTGCATCCTTTTGCCTTAATACCATGCCTGTTCATATCATTATTTGCCACCAGCTGCACGATTTGCATCTCCCTCTCCCAGCAGCTCAAGTTCCTTCTCCATTTAAGCATGTAATTCCCCTAATAAACAGAATGATACTAACACTCTTGGGTATCATTTTATTCCTTTTGACAAAGACCCTACCTCACCTGATGATTATAAGCTTTCTTTTCCATTCAAGCCTAAAAATGATCCACAGGCATGAAATAATGTAGTATTAAACAGGCTCTTAAATAAACAATAGTCAAAGCATAGGTCCAGTCAGAGCTAACAAGAGCTGCAGATACACAGCACTTGAAAAGGACAAACCATTTAGGAACCTTTTTAGGCCCATGCATTTGATGCAAACTACATTAAAAACAAGAGATTTCTCGGTTTTAATCTCATGACCATCCATATTAATCTATAAAAAGCATTTGCTTTCAATAAATTCACCACAATCTAATCTGGTGCAACTCAGGAATTATATCCTGAAATAAGAAAATGCAGTTTGGTTTTTACAGCTGTCATGCAAAAAAATAATAATAAAAAAAATCCAACAACACATTTACCAAGTTATTAACTACTTCTATACTTCTATTATGGTAGCATCCAGAGTCCCCAGTCCCACGCAAGGCACGCTTCACCTAAGATCTCTAAAGCCTGATCCATAAATATAGGAAGTTTCAAGAGCTAAAATTGGATATCAACCAATACCACTTGGAGTCAGTTCCTTGCTACAAGTCTACTGTGCAACATTCACTTCAAATGCAAACCTTCCTGGTGCTAGCATAATGATTTGGATTATCACTATGCTTCTCTTATTGCCAGGGAAATAAAAATCTCATAACACCACTGTCATGTTTCTGAGGCAACTCACTGAATAATGGTAAAAGCAGCTGCAAAATAGCAAGTGAACAAAGACTACAGGGATATAATGGTGACTCAACCACCTTTCAATCCAGCTATTAAAGTGCCTGCAGTTCCCTTTATGCTGCAGGTGAATCAAAAGCAATTGAATAGAATTAATCTCTCCCTGGAGCATTAAAAAAGATGTTCAAGTTCCAGTGCAGACTTGTTGGTCTCTTTCAAATTTGAGTTTCTTAAACTTAATCTTGTTGTAATGCCAAAGTAGTGGGCCAGTGAACTGAATTTCAACAGGGTCAGTTTTAGACTCTCAAGAAAGAAGAACTGCGTGAATTAAAAGTGCGTATATTCAGATGGTACCCCTCAGGCTGAAACACAGGAGCCTTAAGGAAACACCAGTAGTGAAGGGTAAACTCTTTGAACTCTTACCAAGCATCTATGCAGTGCCAAGCCCATGAGAACACAGGCAGAAACCTTGACATAATTAAGGATAACATTGGGATATTTGAGGGTTTTGTTTGTACAAAGTGTCAGGGTTAAGGACAAGTTTATTAATGGAAGATTAGCAGAAATGCATATTTGTAAATTAACAAGAGAACCAGTTGGTTCAGCAACTGATTGTTCCTGCTGCCTGAAAAATCCTTTATTTTGAATGAAAACTCAAAATCTCTCTGCTAGACTTCCTACGTGGTGCAGAGTTGAAGAGAAAAATTCAGCTCTTCTTTACTCATCACTTTCCAGAATATTCTAGCAACTTTCAGTGCAAAAAGGAAAGGAAGGTAGGGTTTTCAGATAAAATCGTGAAGTTCTCAGAAGCCAAGAACAGCTCAGATCTTCATGCGGTTGGAATTATGAATCTTACTATCCCCTTAATCTCTTTAGCTCTATTTTCTGAGGGACCAATTTTATTTTTGGCTGCCTTAGGTTCACTGGATTTTTTCATACTTCTTCACATATCTAGGCCAAAACTGAGTTTCTGGATATGCAATTACTCAAAGTGACACACAGCCTCTGGGTGAAGAACTGTATTAGTATTCAACATCAATAGTGGTTTATCCAGATAAGAATGTGAACTGCTCAAACACACACTTCATTCCTTATGTTCATTTCTATAATAGGTCTAAATAGCATTAAAATGTGAAGACTTCAAACTGTAGTTGATCAAATTCATATCCAAACTCCAGCCTCTAGTGTCACGCTTTGTTTATTAATAAAAATATTGACCTACCATCCACATATAAACAGCCAGGATCCAGACATCAAGGAGAAGACTTACAGGTGTCCAGGCTTTTGGGAAATAAATTAAGAACAACAGCAGTAATGACTGAATTGTTTCTTTTTCTATGGAAACAAAGGCAATATTGCATCTGTAATAGCTCTTGTTTTAAAAGTGCAGTATTATAGAGAAGTGACTGGAATATACAGAGCTTTAAATGGCTGGGTATCCCTATTTGTCCCCAAAGGGGTGCCTGCCTGGATGCAGATAAAGCTTTGATATGAACAGTTCTGGACATGGCCAGTAAACGTAGTCCATACCAAACTGCATTTTGAAGGGTTGTTTCTTCACCCTGGAATTCATTTCCCTCTCCTTGAGAGGAAACTTGATCAGCCCTTCCTCTAGAAATACAGTGCTAATGGCACAGATTGTCAGCAGACCCCAGGGAGCCTAAACCTCTAACACCTGTACTGAACCTATAATATCCTCATATTCCAGATCACTTCTGAGTCTCCATTCCTATTCCAAGAGCGTTTGATGTAGAGCTTGATGAACACTCTTTTTCAGTAAATAGGAGATTCCCAAAACCAAAACTGTCTTTAAGAAATAATTCTTATGATAAGACTGTTGGATATGGAGGTAAGATAAGTTAAATTTATGGGTACTTAAAACTGACAAGATCAACTACCAGATAACAACTTCTGAAGTGGATATTATCTCAATTTAAATCAAACAGGCTAAAGGCCATGACGGTAAACTCATTAAAGTATTTCCATTTTAACCAGGAAGGTTTCAGAACCTAATATATAAAAAATGGTCTCTTAGTAAAAAGCATTTATAAATAGCCACAGTAACAGTGTAGAGGACGCTACTTTCCCAATAAAACCATACCATTCCTTCATCAATTCAACTATTTTTACCTTATCCATAGGACAATTTGTTTGATGAAAAATCCATTCTGTTCCTAGAAAAGGATTCTTCTTAGAATAACTACCCAAGTCAGCAGAGGTAGGTTGTGCAATTTAATCAGCAGAATCTACTCAAATCCTTATAGCTTACAGGTATCAGAGGAAGAACAGGTAAGGGAGGGTTTGTGGCCAGGCAGAATATCTTAGATAAGACCAAACAGCATACCTGGAAGACACAGATAGGTTTTTCAGGCACAGAAATCCCAGGTTAGGTCTTGTCTGTGTGCTGGAAGAAATCTTTGTTTTTTTCCAGCTATATTTGTCTGTTTAATACAAGATATTAGCTCTGCAATCATTGTATTGTCCATGTCCTTAGACTATTAAAAATTTGACAACACACCAAGAAAAGTGAAAAAGGAATGAAACAAATTATGTTCAAAAATGGACAATAATTATTGGCTCAGTCTGCTTTTGGATTTAAAGTTTGTTAAATAGTGATTTCCCTTCTTTGATAGCATATACTTAGACACAGAATAAAGTCCTAGAAACAGAGTCACTGTGCAATGACTGTTTTTCTTCTTTCACTATGGTGAAACTCTCTCTATTAAAGGCAGATCTTGCAAGACCTGTGTGTATGTGTATGTCTGTGCATGTGTATTTGTGTGTCTGTGCATCCATTTTTTAACTTAGAGGCTATCTCTAAAGAAAGGCACTCAAGATCTAAGTCTGCATAATGATGTTTGTGGCAGTAACAAACTAAACATCTTAGACAATAAGAAACCCGTTCGTAACAAATGAAAATTAGGAGTAATTCTATTACTGAACTGCCCATGAATTCAGTGAAACTACAGTCTAACCATTAGATCTAACCATTATCTATGGCCTCAACACATAACTAGCATCTTGCAAATAAATAATAAACATAAAAAATCAGAATGAATCTCAAAACAGAGAACAGGAACACACTCATGCTGACAGTCTATTTTAACACTTCTCATACAGAGGATTCTGCTAATCCTGATGAATATTCGCTTTCTTCTGAGCAGGAGCCTGAAATTTAATGCATAAATTCACACCTCTCAAATAGAAATCTTTCAGAAGTCAACAAAATACAACGTTCTCTATCTTTCAATTTTAGCAAGTCCTTTGCATTTCAATTAATTACACATTATCTGTATATGATTACATATAAGAGAAAGAAAAGCACTGTGTTCAAGCTCAATAGTAAGTTCCTATGCATATCACTAACATATTAGTAAGATTTTTTTGCATTCTCTCCTTAACATACACTATTCATGCAATGCAATGAAATATTTCCTTGAGATATTATAATTACTTTTATTTAATTAAAAAAAACACAAAACAAACAAACAAACAAACAAACAAAAAACATGTTCTGCATGGAAACAAACAGCTAGTTGTTTTTATTGAGACCATTGGAGGTCCCAACCGAATATAGTCTCGGGGCGGGGGAAAGCAATAATGCCATGGCGCTTGATTTTCAACAAGTAAACTGTGGAAGCCAGGCATGTTTTACAGACAGACATCCTACTTATCCAGCAGATCTTGGGGCTAAACTAAAAACTAATTGCTGTTTATGGAAATAACTTTCTGTCATAGAAGGAAGATTACCAAATACCAATTGCCAAAGATAAGAACTGACAGTAGTACTATGTGGAAAAGGGATGCAGTAGTCATCCCTTTAAGGAACTCTGCCTCAAAAATGTCCTCAAAAAGGACATATTTTTCATTGGTGTCCAGAAGTCCCAATAACTTACTTGGAAGATAGAGATCTCCCTGTTTTTGCAGGAACAAAACTATGAAACTGGCCAGTTCTCAACTCAAGGGAAACATGCTGACAACTAACAGATATCCTAGTCTGTGATTTTTCTGCTCACATTCAACCTCATCTATTTTATCAAAATCTGGATGCATGTTACTGGATTCAACGAACAATTAATGTGATTAACCAGATCACAACAATTAAAAATGTTTGCTTTGACTGTCTTTGGGCACCTGTCACTTGTTCTACCCATGAAGGAAAAAGGAAACCTAGAACAGTTAAGATTTTAAAGTAAATTCCTTGCCTTGAAAAATCCCCAGTATGGCTTTGAGTATTTTACTTACCACCTATTTGTAAAACTGCTTTTAAACAAGAAGCTCCTATGATGACTGCTATGGATAGATTCTCAAATTACTCGGCATAAAATATGATGAGCAGTCTGAAACTTCTTTATTCTCTTTCAGAGGTAACAATGCTTCTTTTAGACCCATTGACCACAAACTTCTAAAGCAAAAGATTCTCACATCAAATGTCCTTGATGATTTTAAACAAGTTGAAGCTTCAGGAGACTGTAATCCACAGTGGCAAACATGGTCCCATCACCTTTTTCCGCCCCCACCAGTGTTATTAAAAGTGCCACAGTAATGATCTTTCAGTATGTTTCACATGTGTGTTAAAATTAACTGCAGAAAGAAGTTCTGGAGCAACAAACTCAAACATGTCATAATGTAACTTCACACTGTCACTTGAGGACCAGCAGCAATGTCTAGCCTGTTGACATGCCTCACAGGCCTCCTTCACTTGGGCGAACATCTCACTCTAGCAAGTTACTGGCCTCTGTTCTGACCAGCTGCAGAAACTGCCAGTGGGGTCTAAACTCACTTGCAGGTAGCAAGTACAGCCTCCTGTGAGGGAGCGTGGTCCTGGAGTGAGTTACTCGATTCTCCACCTCCCTTTGCGCATCATGAACACAGTTCAAGATTTATTTTTCCTGCATTAACTAAAGAGAATATGCCAAAGGAGAGAGGGAGAGTAGGGCTGCCTCCTTTGGTAGCCAAGACCTGGATCAGCATTAACTGACTGTGACTTATAGCAAACACAGGTTCTTCTCCAGAGGAGGGAATAAAGTGCCTTGCTTGGCTGCAGGTCTTTCTGCTTTTCCTCCTACTTGCTTGACTTCTCCTGACCTGTCTCTTCTCCTCCTCTAATTAGCGCATGGAACGTATTCCTAGTTACTTGCTCGGCTCATGAGCAGTCTGGTCAGCACAGTGACACAACAGAACTAGCCTTGAAAGGCTTGCTGAAGCAAAAAAAAAAATCTTAGATTTAGAGAACAAAACTTTGAAGTCATTTCTGCATATGAACAAGACAGCTTAAAAAATGGCAGTTCCTCAAAGAGTGAGAAATGCTCACCCAGGAGGCAGGGGCCACCCTTCCACCAAATCCCAAAGCCAGGTTTCAAATAGCTGCAGTGCTCACACTTGCAAAGAAGGCTGGCAAGAAGAGTTTCCTTGCTTGTTTTCATGTAAAGCAACAGCCTCCTCTGAGTCTTGTTCCTAAAGAAGGTTGCACACTTTTCTAATGAAACTTAAAATAAACCCTACAACAATGAGATCAAGGGCAAAAATTTCAGCCAAAATTATAATTTGTTACACTATAATCAACTGAAAACTGCTTAAAATAGGAAGCTGGGAGATCTTAACAGACGGTTTTACCAAATTTTGTAAAGTCATTAAAACAGGTGGAAAAAATATACAGCCTTTGCAGACCGCACTAGACAGCATCCAGAGAGCAGTCTTTGAACCAACAAAAGTTAACCCTGACTGACTGGCAGGATTGGCACTAGCAGGTAGCTTTATATGCTATAGCTTTCCCTTTAATTAACATTAAGTAATGACAGAAGCCTGTGTGGAAAGTTCTCTTGAAAACTGCTCTCAGGGCATTCTCCAGCAAGCGCTTGTAAGGGGCAAGGGCAGGAAGCAGCAAAAGCAGGCAGCCGAAATGGCTTGCTTACTTCAGAAGTGCTCATCCTATTAGCCAGGCTTCCTGCCAGGCACAAAGGAAGCCACTCCGCACTTCACCTTATGAAACAAGCACTGAAATGAAGGTGAATTTGAGATAGAGATCTAATAATAAAAAAAAAAATCAAGGCAGGAACATCATTTCAGGGGCTCATCTGAGTAGTCACAGTTCTGAAAAGGAAGGGCAGAGAGAGGCGAGCAAGAGAACATCCTCTCCCTGCTAGAGCCTACCCTGTCCCAGCCTACACAGCCGCGAGTCTGTAGCACTAGCACATCCAGGGTTTGAAGTTCATAAGCCTAGAAGGGGAATTTCTCCATCTGTTCTTACGAGATGTGCCCGGCTGCTTTCCAAAGCTCTTGTCTGCTCAGAGGGTGATGCATCTTGTTGTTTTGAGAAGTTTAATTAGGCAACTGGAAATGAATGCCAAAAATGCATTCTGCACAGAGCTCTTCCCAAAATAAGACCTGATTACTGCAAGAGCCAAGCCTTCAGAGAATTTGCAGTCCTCACATTATTTTCAATCCAGTTTCTCTCTTCATTCATTTGAAGAGCAGAAAATAAAAGAAAAACAAAGCTGTACAGACCAATCAGATGGTGACATTTGTTGTGATATTCACTGGGTATCTGCTCATCATTTAATTGGTTTTGGAAGCTTTGGGTGCTGATATAGCAAATATGTGGAAGTTTTCTTCATATAGGGAGTTAGGACAGGTTGGCATAGTAACTATGCATTTCTAATCCAAATTTAAATATAACTTCTGTCTCATGCAGAGAAAAAAAATGCTATAAAACAGTTTCCTGATAAGTCAAGGAAATTGCAGCAACACCAGCACCTGTATGTTGTAAGATAAGGTGCAACCAGCACTTTGTCTTACATTTAGAGCTCAGCATATTTTGCTTACTTACCAACTTTTGCAGTTACTCAGCACGGTTTGGGGAAGTTTGGAAGTACTTGCACCTACAGCAGAATTCAGAAGAGGGAAGGAAGAGCATGCTGACCACCTGGGGCTTTCCAAAATGAGAGATTAGTTCAGTCTTTATTAGGGAAAGGCTGGCACTGATAGCTCCCTGGAAATTATTCATGTTTGTAATATCACAGAGGAAAAACCCTTAAGCTACCAAAGCACCCTCTCCTTCCTTCCTCAAGTCCAATCCAAGTTGTATTGCTTGATAAAGAGCAGGGAAGAGAAAAAAAAAAAAAAAAAAAAGCAGCAGCAGGTTCTTTTTTATTGTTTGTATTCCTCAGAAAACAGCAGTCTATCAAGTAATGACTAAAACAAAACAAAGAGCTGGGTCCAACCTGCTAAAGCAGTTCTGAACTCTCCTGGGTATACTCAGGAAGGCAGACAGATGCAGCAGTGTTGACAATCCCCACTCCCATCAGGTCAGTACTTGGCCTTACTCCTTGTTTCAGGAAAGCCCAGGGGAAGAAAAAATTTATTATGAAGCATGACAAGAGCATGCTTGCCCCCACATGAACACAAAGCTCAATGTATCAAGGATGCCTTTCCTCTCTTCTTGAGAGCAGCAGCAGTAGCTGGTGGCAGCACATACTTTAATCCCATACTTAGGCAACAGCAATTTGTGCAACAATGAAGTGTCACAGCACAATTCTATTGCTGGAATCCTCTAAGGAGTTGGTACAGCAATTGAGACTAATATATCTTTCCTGATTAAAGCTAGGAAAAAAGTGCGTACACACACACACACACACAAAAAAAAGGCAAAAAAACATACACACTTCTGTGGAAAAAAAAATACTATTTAGCAGTCCAGATTTCAGAACTGACTGCCAGACACAGAATGCCTCTGCAATTTTAATTTTTCCTCTCCTGCCACTGGAAGACCACGTACTCCCGACTGTATTTAATACTGCTCAGTGCCATGCACCCCACTGTTTCTTTGCATGGCTTCTCCACGTTGGCAGAGAAAAGGAAGAGGAGCTGAGGGGTTGGCAGGAAGCCTTATTGTTCCTGCCTTCACCCAGCTAGATGCACCCCCTCCTTTCCTCACAAAAGGCCAGGGCCACTCTGAGCTGCAGTCTCCATGCGCCAGAATTTCACAGAAAGAAGGTCTTGGACTCTCAGTGGGCAAGGAAATGAAGGGAGATACTTTTCAGCTTTGTCCATAATCCCATGAAACACAGTAAAACCCTACTCGAAGCACACAAGCATTAGCAAATAATCATGCATCAAACTGATTTTGTTTGCAAGCTGTCCCTGTCTTTTTCAGTCTAGACCTTGGATGCTCCAAGGGAAAAAGGCAGATGCATGCTTGATTTAACTTCCTTTAAATATAGGCTTAACAGATCTTTTTGATTTCTTAAAAATATTTCTAGGCTGTTGACACCAGGGGACAAAGACTTTTCAGCTCTTGCTCCAGATACTTGTGAGAGAACGCGAGCAGCTGCCCTCAGTTAAAACCATGTTCCTTGCTCTCAGCAATTTCAGGAACAGTCCTTTTCAAATATCAATGTTCTTCTGTTTAATATGCAATTTAATTCCTTTAACAACATCTCTGCCAATTACTTAGCCTCTTGTAGGCAAAATGCACCCTTCTTGATAGTTACTTGCATGAAGTATCAGGTAGATTGGCCAGTACAAATGACTGTTAATGAACAGTCCTTTCTCAACACAGCTGAAATTTCTGTAGATATTTAGCCATAATTTTGCAGTATGCTATAGCTTATCCATTTACTTAAAATTCTGGATCAGGTGCTAGTTTCTGTGGCCCTATCAGGAAATGCTGAAGAAACAAGTGGCCCAAAAGTAACTCCTCACAGCAGGTTGGCAGCATGATAGGTTAGACAAAAAGGTTAAAGATTAACAGCTGTAAAGGTTAAACAAAAATCTGTTGGAAATGGCAGACACAAATGAATTTGCCCCAAGGGAAGGACTAACTTCAACGCTCCCCTAAGCGTCTTCTCCCCCCCCGCCTCTTTTTTTTTTTTGTAGATTCCTACCTTCTCCTATGGAAGCGCCAATTGGATAGCTGTGATAGCAGCTGCAACCCCCTGCAACTCCAACTCCTGCTAAGTATCACCAGAGTCAATTTCTCATGAGTAAAGACTAAACCACAGTCAAGAGCTACTCCTCCATAGCACTAAATTCATGCCAAGTGAATGCTTCAGCTAAAAGATACTGGTGGAACTAAACCAATTCCTTACCGAGGTTTGAACTAGGCAGGCAAGACCTCCTAGGAAATGCTGCCAGCTATCCCTAGGACAACTATCCAGCAAGATAAAAAGCCCACTGAAATCCAACTTAAGAAGGCTTCGCACAGGAAAACTACACAGAGAGAGGAGAAAAAAAAAAAAAGAAAAAGAAAGCAGCCTCGGCATGGACCGAGATTGTTTGGCATGTGGCCTGATGATGGGGGTTGCAGCTAACCTGCACTGACATTTCAGGCCAGGAAGGATATACATATACACTAGAGCACAGTCTGATGGTGAACTATGTTGCTTCAGTGTATTTTTATTTCTTTCTTTGTGAGATGTCTCTTTGAAGTGCCTTAACCACATCATGAATAAGTACACATCTTCTCCATGACATACACCCCAAAGCAGCCCCAAGACTCGCTCTCTCCCCATCCCCCCCCCCCTTTTTTTTAATAGTCTTTTTTTATCAACAACTGCTGAAAGCTGAAGAGAAAACAATTGCATTCTAGACAAATATGGAGGAAGTGGGTGGCTGGAAGTGACACAGGGAGCTGGAGGCCTTTGTATAGGCAGGCACTATTTTTAGACACTTACATGGAATATGTTTGCTCTGTTGAGAAAATATTCATTCCTCTATACTGTGTTGTGCCCACTCATTTTAAATTGAAAGACTTCAGACATCATCTATCTACTTTTCCAGTTTCTGCTGCAGGACTGAATACATAACTTCTGCATGGAAAGCAAGTTAGATTCTGGAGACTCTGTGGCAGGGCAGGGCCAGGAGAGGAAAAAATCTTCAATCTTCGCCTAAGAATTCTGTCTCAGCTGCTCTCTAGCAGTAGCACAACTGCTGTCTCCAATATTCACTTTCAGTGTCTGTCATTTCAAAAGTACTACTTGCCCTAATCTTTATTCCCTGCTTACCAAAAAGTGACAAAGTGTCAATAATAATAATAAATTCATCTCTTTCCGCCTCTTCGACTCCTTTTTTAACAGGAAAGGAAAAGAATCATGGAACAATTATTTTTTTTTTTCCAGTTTCCACTATGTTCCTACATGTGCTGGTAAAGGAACTGTGCCAAATAGCAATTTGAAGTTCCATGTCTAGCATAATTAAAAAAAAAATAAAAATAAAAACCACACTTAAAAAAAGCAAAACAAACAACCCCCCCCCCCAAAAAGTGCCATACTACAAACATACAACTAAACAAAAAAAACCAAACAAACAACAAACACATACACACAGAAAAAAGAAGAAAAAAAGACACAAAAATACCGATGGGAAACTGATTGGAAGTCATTTCTCTGACAAAGGTACATTCATAGAAACCCCTTTATTCCAGAAGGGAGACAAGGCCTGCTTCCCCCCCAGAAAGGACATTTCCAAGGAATTCAGTGGACCGATCACTACCAAATCACAGGAATCCTACACCATTTAGCTCTCAGAGAAAATGGAAAAGTGATAAAACGGAACATCCAATGGCTGAGACACAGAAGCATATTATAAGTTCAGATAGCTATTATATCATGAGCTTTCTTCACAGACTAGACATGTTACCACCATTACTTAGGTCACCTCGAACATATCACATCTGACTTCCTTGTCTGGGATGGAAAGATGGAGGTTTAATCAGACCACCTTCTCCAGGAACTCCTTGCATAGCCAGAGAAGGGCAGTTACTTTGTCTAAGCTCAGTGAGAAACAGCCTCACTTCAGTTCACCCCATCTGCAAACTAGCAGTGGAAAAACTCCTCTGTCACATGGATGTGTCATCAAGAACCCATGCATCTGAGATTCTGACATACTGAGACCATAAGCTCCACTTCTTGCTACTACAAAGCACTACAAGATACACAAGCCTGTGGAAGTGCTACCGGGAAAGGGAACTGAGTAGGGGGAAACATCACCAACTGGAGACAGCTAGGATGTCAGTGCTTATTAAACATGACTGCTTATAAAGGACCCACATATTGTCTGTGTCATCTGCAAGGGAAGGCTCCTCACATTACCCCCAGGAAGAGGGCACAAAGGGGAAAAAGCTGCCCACAGTATCACTCATCATTCCTCCCCAGGAGTCATCCAAAGGCAAAAAGGTTTTAATGTACTTCACTGTTCTTAAAAAAAAGAGGGAAAAAAAAAAAAAAAAAAGAGAGAGAGAGAGAGAGAGAGAGAGAGAGAGAAGAGCACCATCCATGCTCATATAGGTTGGCGATTAAAAAAAAAAAAAAAAAAAGTCCAACTATTTCCTCCTCACTGAGCCAGAGCCTTGTCAATGCTATTTGTGCTATTTTTCCTGTGTGAAATGCATTACTGATATTGACAGTACATGTTTCTTTGCAAGAAGATGAGTATTTGGTTGAATTATGAACAGAAGATGCCTTCTCTTTTGCTGACATTATGCAGAGGAGAAGAAATGCCACAGGGGTAAATTCTGCCAAGCATCTAACAAGTTAGCCAGTGAGAGATATCAGAGCCACAGCAAGAAGCACAACTGCATCACTATCTGCAAGTCAGGTCTCCCCATTCCATAAAAATTCAGGGTTAAGTTTCCTTCTCCTTAATTCAAGTCAGATCCTTTTGCCCAAACTGAGCATGGGTTTGAGCTAGGGGAAGCAGAGAAAAGAACATCACATACGGCTCTCAGCTGCTTTATTACTATTATCATAGCAAAGTTTTATATGCAGGCACTGAAGGACTTGAATTAAATGTCAAACCTTACCCTGGCACCAGGACCATGAACAGCAATTGGCTATAGGGAAAGAAATCTGACAGCTTTGCTCTGCTTGTCAAAATAGCATTTGCCTTAATCAGCTGTTTGGGCAAATGAATCACCATTTGCCAAACAAAAAGTTATCAGAATCTGTTCAGCTAAGCTTGCAACAAAAGGAAGGGGATGAGTGCAGCAGAGGGGAAATAAAAAATATCAGCGCAATTTAAAAAAAATCTGTTCAGATGTTTCCGATGTTTCCAAGATTGACTTCTCTACTTCTAACAGTGAAACAGAAGATACTGAGAAGATTCTATTCTTAATTTTATGTTTAAACGATATCATTAAAGCTTCTTCCCATTCAGCCAGTTTTCAACTTCCTCTACCAATTAAACAAAAGAAATATCCTGAGTTTATTTCCCTTTCAGGCAAGTCACAAACTGTTGCTGCGTTTTGGAATCAACCCCAGAAAGCTTGCCAAATTAAGTTTGAAAAGTCTATCTAATTGTTTCAGTGTATTGATTTCATGTTTGCATGGGGAGATGTATAGAGAGACACACCCCCAGCTGGTTAGTCTCACAGAGCTGTCACAGTAGCACAGCTACACATCACTAACTAGTTAGCTGGAAATTGGGGTCTGCATAGTGAGATCCTTTAATCCAGCTACTGCTGCTGTGTTCACAATTACAGAAATAAATAACCCCACACCTCTATTCATTTTAGGCAGTCTGTAACATTGCTGCAGAGTCAGAATACTAAAAAATTGTTAATAATAACAAAGATTTAAAAAAATATATACTAAAGAAGGAAATTTAGGTTCTAGAAAAACAGACTAATTCAGACAGCAGTAACTTTTCTGAAGCACCTGCTGTAGCTGGCAGAGAGTCTCCTGCCCCCTCTGACTCCCGTGGGAGGTTTTTGGGCTCCGCGCTCTTCCCAGAGCGCAGTCCTGCACACGTACTGGTAGCTACAGCGCAAGCCTCTGCAATGGTGGCTCCAAGCAGGGGTGAGACACAAGGCGAGGACAGCAACTCCAGCTGGCAGTCCTAAGCATGCTAGCATGCCTTAGCATGCACTCAAAAATACTGGGTAATTACAGCTACCTCTCGGATGAATTAAATTAGTTTTGAGTGATGTTTTGAGGTCTAAGCTGGAAATTAAACTTAGGTATGCCAAGAAACAGCTCTGATGTTTGGCATGCTGAAGTTGGAAGTAGTGGTGAACAGTGGGAGTCACTGGGAGTCTGTAACAGCAGGGTTGTGCTTGGATGTGCACAGCCTAGACAGAAAAATAACCTGCACAAGGTAAGCAGAGAGAAGTCCCTTTTGGGTCAGGTTAGTAGGAGCAGCAGGGCCTAGAGCAGAGAGCAAGGTGACTTGCTGCTCATGTACAGGTCACCCCAGTTAGCTGTGCTCCAGGCTGGTCTTGCAGACATCCTGCACAGGGTCACCAATTCATTGCTTTGTCAGATATAAATAAAAATAGATGGAGCTCACATTTTATATATATACATATGTGTGTGTATTTTAAATACACATGTACATAATTATACAATATATGGACCTATACATATGCACACATGCATGTATATTTTTGATAGTATAGTCATGTATATATTTGCATACATAATCATACAACAAAAGCAGCTTCTGTTTCTAGTCACCAGCTTGCAACACTCTTTCCCTCCTCATCCTCCCCAAACTCTTCACAATCTAGGAAGGAATGTGATCTGATCAAACAAATTCTTGAAACTTCTTCCTAAAATATTGCCCTATGACCTTGGAACAAATGCAGCACCAGGTAAGGTCAAGCACAAATAATTAGCTATAGGAGGAAGAGTAAATAAGGAATTTATCATTCTGTTTGGATGTTCACAAGTTGAAGCAGCCTTTCTTCTTCTCACTCCCATCTCAACTTCTATCTCCAAACAGAAAATAATGCATATAAAGAGGTTTTTTTTTCCAGAATTGTGATTTACAAAGTTTTAACCACAAATTAAAGCAGCACCTCTAAACACACAGAACTTTAAAATGGATGTAGTACCTATTCTGTCCCACAGTGCTTAAGACAAAAATGTTGGCCTTTGTTAACTTTTTAATTAAAAGGAAAAAAAAAAAAGAGGCAATTTTGAGGGTGGGGAGGATGATGGCATTCATCCAAGCCCTAGCAGAAAAGAGAAAGGCTGAAATTTATATTAGACAAAAATCATAAATCTTCATCCACCCTTTGCAGAGTTCTAATGTTAGTGCTAAAAATAACCACAGTGCCTGTGGGATTTCAGCATTTGGATTAATCAAGTCTTGTGGTGCTAGAGGGGAAAAAACACTACAGGAACAAAGCACTGAAGGATTTCAGGGCCAGTGTTCAGACAAGGACACTGCACCCACAGAACAAGCTGCCATTTGTTTCTGGTTCAAGCAGATGTTCCATGAGGATTACAGCAGGGAAAAAAAAAGGGGGAAAAAGCCTTGCAGGCATAAAAGCACATTGAGATTTAGGTCAGGCTAGAGCAGAGCTGTCGGCCTTTCCCACCTGCAGTGTTAAAGTTTAATTAGTCCGAAATCTCCTCTTAAAGTCCATGAGCCATGGTGGCATATCTAGGAACCACATGTTTAGTCACAACTTTTTGCCGCATGCTTTCAGCTACCCAGCACTGGCTTACCACTCCACAGATGTGGCAAACTTTACAAGAGCAAAAGTGCAGGACTCAGTACTTCAGAAGTGCAGAAATCATCAGGATGCTGCACAGGAAAACAAATACACAGGGTTAGAGATGGAAAAGAACTAATTAATCATCTAGCTGCTGTATTCTAATGCTGTTACCCTGTTCACTTTGCAGCAAAAGAAGCTAACTAAGCTATTGGTGTCTTCTTGGAAGGGAGAGTCTTACAACTTTGATGCTTGGGGATTTTCAAAATGTTTGGTCCTAATTTGTTTTTTTCTTACAGCTCTTAAAAGTTTTTTATACAAGCCACTCATCTCAGTTCTACTAATATGTTATGTATTTACAAATATGCCTTGTCTTAGAAGCTACCTCTCCTTATCCTGGTTGCTTATAAATAGCAATACCAGTTTGTGGCTTTCCACTGTAGCTCCCTCGCTCCCAAGGCCTCAGTGGAATCTCCAAGCCACATTGTCTGATATTTCCATTACTGTTCTTTGGTTAACAAATTAGAATTTACATTTGCTGCAACCAACAGCAACTCTTATTCCAATGCCAAACAAGGGATTGAGAGCTCTAGATGTTGAACTTCCCTCATTTCCAGGAGAATCTTCCAGACAGCTTTGCCACATTTACTCCCCCATCCACTTTCCTTCTCAGAAGATTTCTAGGGTATTTTCAGACATAACATGAAAAGCCGAGAACAGCTTCCTTGATTTCCCCACATTACTCCAGCGTGACCTTAGTTACAGCCTGGCACCATCTGGATTTTTCATGTGATGTTTTGTCAGAATCATTTCATAAAGGAAGCTGGCCCTTAACTTAAACACTGTGGTTAAAGTTCATTAGGCATTTGCCTATAGCTCAGGAGAGTGCGGAGAAAATAAATAAAACACACCAAACCCACAATTACCAGCTCCATGTTCATAGTCAGAAAATTGATGGGGGGGAGGGAGAAAAAAGTGACTTATCACCAGCCATATTAGAATCCTGGCTTCTGAGTCTTTTGATTGGCAGGCTTAATTAGAGCTTAATACAATGTTCAGATAGGCATTAACAATACACTATGCTTAAATCAAGGCAAATGAAAGGCAAGAGCAAGCAAGCAAGCTTTCAAACAAGGAATCACTTCAGTAACTTACTTTGGGTCTGCAAATTTGAACTTTAGCCTTTCCACCATCCGCAGTCTGACTACATTCAATTCAACAGGTTCTCTATTCTATGAGGAAGGAGAGCAGAGGTCACTAGACAGCACTTATTTTAACTCTGCAAAGCACAACAAGGATTATCATTAAACAATGGGAGGCAGCAATTTTTCAACTTATTCCATCAGCCAAGTTGCAGCAGAACTATGAATACATTAGCCTACCCCTGCGGGACAGGTTTTGTTCAGTCAAAAGGACTAAGAAAGAATGGAGAGAGAGAATAAAAAAAAAGAAAGAAAGGATGAAGGGGGAAAAAAAACAGAATAGCTGCCAAGTGAACCAGGAAACTTGTTGGAATGAAAATTAAATGCAATTGCACAGGCTGACTCATTCATCTCTTTGTCTCACAGCTTCACTGCATCCATGTTCATCGACACAGGGCCACGAGACATGTCCAGGGATGCTTTGCATCCGCCACTGAGGTAGTGGCTCAGGCACCTGTGGGAGGCACTCAGTCCTCTGAGGTACAGGTCCTCAGAAGGTTGTGGTCCATGTTACATTTACTCTAGAACTCTAGATTGACTGCCTCAATTAATACTCTGCATTTCTATTTTCATTTATAAAAGAGCAAGGAGAGATTTAGAAAGTACTAATTAAGGAAGCAATCAAGGATGCATGCTTCGGTAGAGCATGGGAAATGTGGGACATTTATGGAATACCCAAAATGTTTGCTTCCTTTTTCAACTACTCCCTGAAAGAGGGGAGGAGAGGGGAGAAAAAAAGGCAAAAAAAAAAAAAAAAGTTATCCAGATATCCTTCCTATCTGAGGGACATCATTTTTTTGACAAAGAGTTTAGGTAGGCTTGTGTGGAGGTTTCTCCCCTTCCCCTCACCCCACAACACTGTTTTCCAGTTTTATCTACAGCATCTAACAGAACAGAATCTGAAATATTTGCTGACACCTTGCTAGAGGGGGACATAGATAACTAACTCCTGATTCAAATGCCTACATCCAAAATGCAAATCCTCAAAAGCCCTACCTAATCTTAAAGGCATTTGAGTTTCTGCCAAAAGAATACCTTAGATATACTTTTTTTTTTTTTCCCCTCCCCTCTCTTCCTCCCCTCACCTCCCTGGTATGGAATGTACAAAGACCATTTAAATCTCAACAAAACAGACTAACACTAACCTTACACATTGTTCCCCATGTAATTCACCCACTGAAGCATTCTTCTGCCTTTAGCACAGGCAGACTGCATTCAAAACAAAATGAAACAAAGCTTCATTTTGAGAGCACTGCTCTCCAATTTGATCCCCTTATAGCCAGAGCATAGCCAGAACTCTCCTGTGGTAAGAAAGCATTACAGTAGTTATCAGATAACTCAAACTTGCAACATTTACACTGTCCTTCTCAAATCTAGTCCCACATGGAATCCACTCTTGACAAACTCCTTCCTATTCATGCACTCAGGAGCATGCACAATGAAGAAGGCTTTTATCTTTCTGCACAGGCCTCCATCCATGTACAACTACTATATTTTAACATCAACTTGCTGGAATTTTTGCTTTATCCTGATACCACCCTTCACTGCAGGGACAAGGGACAGCTGTACCAGTGCAGCACCATCTGCTACCTAGCGCTTCTTGTAACTCCACAGCCTACTGGAAATAAAATAGCAACCTAAATATTCTATCAATGTCAAAGAGCAAGGACAACCATTTTCTCAGGTATAAAGAGTAACTTGACCAAAACAGCGTCCTTTCCGATGCAGGCAAAGAGGTCCCAACCATACCACCAGCTACCACTTCCTCAAGACTTCTCACTTCATGGACCTTTCTCTCCTTAGGAGCCCCAGTAAACTAGCCTCCACTCATCAATCAGACTGCCACAGAATAAAATCAAATCCTATTTCACCTGTATTTTATTTGTGGTCCACTTGTTTTTCCTGCTCCACATATATGAACATCCTAAAGAACTTCTGTTGCTCATTATCCTCCTTCCTCACTCTAATCTTACAGTGCTTCAGGAGTGCCAATCACAACATTTCCTAGGTACCACCCCTACCACTTTGGACAGCACAATTATCTTCTAAGAAACCAGCTCAGGATATAGCAAGCATAACAACAGCAAGGGATAAAAATCAAAAGCAACAATATTTTCACAGGTGCCCCAAATCACCAAAAAAGGAAACCATAAGCTCTCAACATATGGTAGGCTAGCAGGATTGTTTCCAAATAGATTTTTTTTCCAAGCAGCATCAGTGGCAAGTGTCCTGAGGGACTAGTTATACTCAAGACAGAAGGCAGAGTGAGTTAAGCAAGCCAAGAAGCATCCCAATGGTCTATTAACATACCCCCTGACATGACTGATAGAGGCAGAAATCAAGAACCTTTTTCCTTCTCTCAAGAGACACTGCAGACACTGAATATAAACTCAGAAAGATGTATATACAAGTTCTACTTGACTTGAGCTATGGCTATTGCCTGGCTCCACTACTGTAGTTCTGACAATCTTGAAGATTGATCAGCTTGGGGCAATACATGCACCTTTGCTTTCCCTTGCTGCATGGTTATTTTGTAGAATATTACCTAAATGTTTTTAAATTATGCAATCTCTCAAGGAAACACTGATACACTAATACATAAAGTCCAATAAAAAGATGCACAACAGCCACTAGAGGCTTCCATCCTGCCTGGAAACACCCTGGGGGCTGAAGGACCAAGGTTTCACTAACATGCCCCCTGAATAAGTGTGCTCCCCTTCCTTGCCAATATGAGGGTTGGGGAGAAACACCCCAATACTCACAGCATGGTGGCAATGCAGAAAAGCATGAGGAATGTGCATTTCTGCCACTGTGCATTTTCTCTGTTAATGAAAAACAATCTTCCTGTCAAGCAAGTAATGGAACTAGAACTTCATCTGCATATTCTGCCTTTTTTTCCCCCTAGTGCCTATTTTAGATTTTAGAAAGTTAACACTAGGACTTAAAAGCCTCCCACAGTTTGCAGACAGAGTAACACTTTTCCTGCAATTCCTCCTGTTTTCCAAGAAAACACACATTAAGCCATTTTAGGGATATCTAAAATTATCAGACTGCCAGGCACGTCGCACCAGCAGGTTACCAGAACAGACCTGAAGCACGCAACTCATATGCCCAGGGAATTAACATTTCAATCACCTCCTTGAGCCAAACAGCAGGAGGTTCAGGTGAGACATGTTCATAAGAGGGCAGCAGGAAATAAGAGGGCAGCTATCAAGGAAATTCAGAACTGCTGTGTTGAAGAGCCACATGCCCAACCAGATCTCATGCAAACAGTTCCTAATTCCTTCCCCCCTCACAGGAGACACCCATCGCTGTTGATTAGCATCGCCTTCTCCCTGCCCTTGCATGCTAACGCTATCTTTGACCATCCCATCCTCCTCCTTTGCTTTCATCCCCATTCTTCCTTTTCCCCCACAGCATCTTATAGACACAAAAGCAAGTGCTCTACAACTGTAACAGATAATGAAGTCCCCTGCTGATCACTCTCTAGGGTTCACCTGTGACTTCCCACGGGTGCCCCAAGTGCCTATCCGGGGAGAAAAGGTGGCTCAGCTCCACTGACAACTGTTCCCCAGATATTTGGGCAGTAGGTTTGATGGCCTGGGCTCTTCCAACCATTGCTACTGTCAGCACAGGCTCACCGTCAGAATCACAACACAAGCAAAAGCCCAGAGAGAGATCCCCACCATCACATCGCGCTGTCCAAAACACTCTGTGAGCTGCAGCCACGAGGGAGCTCCAGGCTGGCGGGGGCAGCACGGCTCAGGAAGCTGCCCCCAAATAGCCATGCACAAAGACTGCTTCAGCAGCTGCAATGCTCAACTTGGCAACCAATCCTCCAGTGGCAATGTGGTGGTTTTCACCACACTATGCCCGCACAGTCATCTTCTAGGAACCGCTTTGCACTGAGGCACAGGAAAGCTAACCATGCAAACCAGGCATCCCCTTGCGAGTTGGGAAGCTCCAAGTAACAGCTAACAGGCTTAAGAGAGGAAAGACACAGCACACCCCCTGAAAAACAGGAGCAGACCTCCAACGGGGGCTCCAAAAAGCCAGGCGACGTAGGATTTCCGCGCTAAAAAAAGAACGGTGCCTCGACGGACCGTTACAGCCGTTAGGACGGTTGGCGCTCGCGGGGCAGCCCCGCCCCGGAGGCGCCCGGCGAGGAGGGTGTCCCCGGCGGCGCCACCGCCCGCGCGCCTGGCCAATCAGCCGCCTCGTCCCGCCCTACGCGCTGCCGGCCGAGCCAATCCCCGCCGCGCTCCCGCCTGAGGCGGTGGACCAATGGCGGCGCTCTTCCCAGAAGGCCGCGGGAGCTCGGGAGCCCCGCCCCGCAGGCGGCGGCGTGAGGCGAGGGGCGGCGCCCCGCTCCCGTTATGGGCTAAAAAAGGGCGAAAACGGGGCCGCTTCAGCCGCACCACCGCCCACACGGCCTCCCCACCCCTCCGAACCGCGACGGGAGAAGGAGGAGCAAAGGTGATACCGAACCCCCCTCTGAAAGACGAAAAGGATCCGGCCTCTTCCCCGTGACGTTCTGCTAAAAACTACACCAGAACCAAGCCCCACTTTTCAAAACTTTATTGATTTACCACTTGATCAAAGCATGGAATATTGTAACAGTATTATACATAGTATTTTTTTAAATGTAGAAAAACTTTACATAGCTTTTTCATAGAAGTCGCTATTCTCTCAAAAATGTATACATCCATTGGGCAAGGACTGCTTGTTAAATTATTGATATTAAATGCACTTTATCTGGAGCTCTCCCAAAAAAAGGCATTTAAAATAGGTAAAAACATACATTTTTGCACAAAAATAAAGGTGCAGAACAAACAATTTACAGATTACAGGGGGCTACACTGTTGCTGGGGTAGAAGCTTTGTTTTTACTCCAGACTAAAGATACTTTAAGTAGTTTAAATGATAGACTAAGCTGAACAGCAAGGGCTGGGATGCTGTAGTACTGTTAACAACTGGAACTGCTTTCAGAGCAAGAGAGAACACGCAGAAGTTGCAAAATTTCTTTTGAAAAATTATATTCTTCCTTGCAAAAGGAAGCTTAAGGGTTTTCCTAGTAAGTATCCTGCCTATTCATCTCAGAGGGTTGCACAGTAAGTAGTAGTAAAATACCATGCAGTCTCCATATTTATACCATTAAATTATAAGCTGGTTTAGCTATAAGTTGTTGCATAACACCATTTAAAGTCTCTAAGAGCTAACTTTATTAGTTTCTCCATGTATTGCACATACAGGCCTTGATCTCTTCCAGGATCTGCTGACAAAAAGAACCTGGTTCTCGTTCATAGGGTTCCACTGAAGCTGGTAAAACTGCTCGAGGCAGCTCGAGTCAGAGTCAGCAAAGTCCAGCACAAGATCAGAACCAGCGGCGATTGCTTCAGGAGGTTTGGCTCAGCATTAGTAGCTTCATTAAAATATTCATGGGTTATGATCTTTGAGTAAGGGAAACTAAATAGCTGTAAACACAAATGTTTCAGATATTACACTTAACGACTTATTGCTTTGTGTACAGTCAATTCCACAAAACTGTGTCTGGATTAAGGCTGTTATAATCCCATTGCATTCCAGTCCTCATCACCTTCATGCACCACAGCATAAATCTAGAATGGTTCTGATGTCATGTACCTCAGTTCAGCAGTTTACATATGGTATAAATACAATAAAAGCTTTGCTTAAGAATGCCTATGATGCATCTGTAAAATAATTTTAGATCTGAAAATTAAGAGTCATTTTCAAGACAGAAGTTGTAAGGCTTTCAGAACTGCAACATACAGGGAAAGCATGCAACTTAAAATTGTGTTTTGACAGGAACTAAGGGTATACATTCAATGAGGCTGTGACACATTCAAAATCTGAAAAAATAAAAGTTTCAAATATCTTTTTTAGGACTATCTAGGACAAGAAAAAGATCAGTTTAAATATTTAAATAGTATCAAAATAAATACTTCATTTTTACTGTAATTAATGAAGTGGCACTACCAGGGAGTGAACAGCTACAGTAAATGCAACACAAAAAGACATTTCAAATGCAGTAAGTTATAGACATTACTTATTTTTCAGTCTTTCCTTATGGTAAAATATAGTCATGTATTCCTTTTTTTAACTAAATGTTAATGTATACATTTAACAGGCATTAAATATTAAAAGCCATAACCACCATTTACTTTTCTTTGGTTAAAACAAAACAACAACAACAACAACAACAACAAAAGTGAAAACCTTACTAGTACTGTTGGCTGTCAAAAACACTCCCAAACACTGCTTTAGTAAACCGACTTACTGAAGGAGCACCATAAGAACCTTTGGAGAAAGCTCAAAACAAAAAACCCAACAGTTCCAAAAGGGAAATGTCCCAACACTACTTCAACTATGGCTGCCCTATCAGAAAGCTCACCTTACAGTGAAGAGTCTAGTACTTAATACCATTCAATTTTTGGAAATACTGTTATATTTCAGGGTTCTGAATATAGATAAGTGCTGAATACATTAATATATTTCACAAGGTGGCACCTACCCTACTTACCCTGCCATGCTTTGCTTAGAAAAAGCTCAACTTGCAATTAAAATTAGTTCAAAAGGACAGAATTTAGTCCTGTGACACCTATTTCCATAATAAAATATCAATTAACTAAAGTCTTGCTAAGAAAGAAAAAATTCACAGGGAAAATAATATGTAGTGTGAGGCCACATGTTTGTTTTATAGATACTTCCAAGCACAGAAGTATTTGGAAACTGTTGCAGTACACGTATGAGCTTAAAGTTCAAATTTGCTTAAAGCATTTCAGTTCAATTTTTTTTTTTAATCTTTCCAAATCATAATAGGAGCTACAAGTGAGACATTAAAAAATGCACAAGAACAATCAGCACTTTCAGATCTGCAATAAAGAAACACAACGCTGATATGTATTAAGGATAGGTTACTTCTTGTTAAGGAGACAAAATTATTACTACACATATTATAGTCAAGGGTAAAGACAATGTTATTTATTCAAAACCTCATTTATCATATTACTTTAGATACTTGGTCCATGATCCAGCAGTGTAAGAAAGTCAATTGAAAGTCTGAAAGTGTTTCATTTTAATGCTTTAAATTAATGTAAGACTAATGAGCTAGAATAAATATTACTGAATGCTCCTGAGATAAAACCTTCCATAAGAACATTTCAGAATATGAAACACTGCTATTTAAAAAAAAAAAATCTTTTAAAATGCACTGCTAAACAGCAGGCAAAACCCTTTCCCCAAACCGGAATATCCTACAGGTATCCACAACCACCCAACTAAACTGCTCTGCCTGGTCTAGTCAGGTACATACAAAAGAAAAACCCAGAATGATCTTAGGTGGTCATTAGCACTGCAGCATAGTTTATTTAGAACACATGTGCTAACATCACAAGGCTATACAACTATGTTCATTATTTCCAAAGGGCATAATTTCCATTAAGGAATAATTTCCAGCTGATTTAAGATTTAGCTGGGATGCAAGACTGAACAATTAGATTAGAAGAGAGACAGACTTGATCATAAGTATGAATAGCATTGAAACAGACTTTACTTCTACTGTATTAACTCTGTAAGCAACAATTTAAATAAAAAACTGCTGATAATTTTGTAGGACGGGCAGAATAGAATTCTTTTGTCCCCCAAAATTGCCACTATGGTCAGAGTAACTTGCTACTCTGTTGATTTACCAGGGTTCCCTCTCCCCCTGCCGCCATCCACTTTAATCCATCTGTGGAACGTAGCTTTATGTACAAGCAGCAGTAACTAACTCTACGTCAGGCTACCAGGAAGGTAATTTTGTCCCAGCTGTCCGTATTTGCTCCTCTGTTATGCAGATTTTGAACACAACACCTATGCGCAGGAAGAACTTCCGTAGCACAGCTCGAAGCTCAGGAATCAGGTCAAATTGCATGATTTCACACAGGTATGGGTAATATGTTGAAGCATGTGCCCTAAACTATTAAAAGAAGATATGTTAAGAAAAAGACAGTTATTCTCTGTTACTACAGGATTCCCCCCAACACATACACTCACAGCTAGATCCATTCATTAGAAAACGCCGCAGCAGATGAGACCAAGGACCCACGAAGCCCTATGTCTGTTTTCTGCATCAGCCTCAGCAGAAGCTTACAGAAAAACACACAGATAGCAAGCAGGTGGTAATATTTTCCTGGAATACATAGACTCCAATTTGTGGCTTAGATTTCCTGAGGTAGGGGTGATATCAGAACCTACACATTAGGGAAAAGCCATATGAACTTGTCCAATTGCTCCTGAAGCTCCAGAAATATCATCTGCCACACTCCACATCCACCAGATATCTCTTATTCAGAGAAGAACGCATTGAGAAAAGTGAGAAAGACTCTAAATCTACACAGATTCCTCGAGGAACTATATGCTCCTACCAATTTCTTTTTCTTTTCTATTTTTTTTTTTTAACTCAAACTGCAGATAAATTGCACTAGACTATGCAGGAGTGAAGAAGAACTACACCCTCTACAGTGGAGGAAAAAAAAAATCAAAAAAAAATCAAAATTGGAGAAAGTTTTCCTAAAAAATAGTTTGAACAACTTCCAGAGCTTTCTCTGCATGTGATAAACTAATGAACATTTGCATTAGTGTTCCTCAAAAGGACTGAAACCATGAAGATAATAATTCATGATTGCTATCAAGGGACAAGAATCCCAATTTTACATTGGTGAAGTTTACCACTGTATTACCGAAATGCAGCAAAGTTCCTTTAGTTGCACGTTCAAAGTGCTTCTATATGAAATGTATCAACATTTCTAAATAACAGCATCTGGTTTTATGGATATAGTTCCATTTCTACTCCACAGAATGCTTGCACATGGAGATGTAGTGATTCCAGTATTTCAAGTAGAATGCATCCTAAGCATATAAGTGAATTAGCCATCTTGCAACAGATCTTAGGAGAGTAAAGACCAAATTCAATAGCAGAGATACAGAAAAAAATATACTTGAATTCAAAAAGATGTTACTTTCCACCCATTCTTACCTTCTCATCACTAATTTTTAGTGTTTTTGTTAAAAGCAACAGCAGTAGATTGGTCCATGCCTCTCTGTGGCTTTCCGAGTTCACCGTAATAAAATATGCCAGGGCTTCACTGCACACACTGCAGAACACAGTTACATTACATTGCATGCATACTGCACCTTATGTTACATTAAGTTACTGTATCCGTTATACCTCTGAATATCATACTGTACAGTATGAAAAATATTTGTACAAACTTTTATTTGCAAAAGTAGCAATAAGTCAAACAAGGAGGTGTTTTGTTTATACTGAATGGGTTGCTCCCTTAATGCTGAATTCACTTTTAAAGAGCAGTCCTTTATCTTCATATATTTTGCATGCTCTGTTCAAGTTAAAGCAGAACATGAGCAGCCACCTGGTAGGAAGCACCAGGCACCAAAACCACTTCCCTTCTAAGCCCAGTGCTTTTACCTGAGCAGTCGTTGCTGTATCGCGTCCCAGGCGTCGCGGCGGTTTTCATCGATGTACATTCGAAAGAGGATTCTCAAGCAACAAGCCAAGCTGCTGGTCTCTTGCTTTAGGAGATTGGGTTTTGATTTACCCTTGAACCCTAGAAAACAGTTACATGTGGGAAAGGTTGAGGGGAGGGGAGGGATGAGGGAATATCCACAGTAGTAGTTACCAGCAGTAGAGTTTATCAATTTTTGGACAATGATATCTCTTTTTATAGACATTTAATTATTGCAGTGCAAACCTTGCAGCTTTATTTTAATGAAAAAACAGAAAAGAGTTATTCTTAAAGTCACTAGAAAGGAGACAAATAATAAAACCACACAACGGTGGCAGATAAAGTATAGATTACTGTAGTAGTATCCTTTTCTATTTCAAGATATATTCAAAACCATAAATGGAGTTCCGTATTTCCCAACAAGCTAAAAGTAAAAGCCTCACCTGCTCTCCACAAGACAGTTCGCTGTTCGTAATTTGAATTGAAGGCTTTTGAAAACGAATGAGACTCTTGCAAGCAATCTAGTAGCTTAAAGAGGTGATGTGAAGACATGTATTTATACATTCCTTGGTCTTCTGTGTCAATGTGGATATCTGCATCCAGTGCATCTCTCTAAAGAAAACAGAACAGCATCGATAATTTAGCCTTATTATATAGTCTTAAGAGACTTTCTTTGATACTTCAGAGACCATACACTAACTCCAGCAAGATTCCATTTTTAGGTATAAGTGAAATACTAGTGCAATAGAGAACAATAGATGCTACCTACAGAGCTTTTAAAGAAAAAACAAAATTGCAAGAACAGCAAGTCTAAAAATATGCCAAGGGTATACTCTTTTCAGCAAGATATTTTAAGAGAAGTTATGATCCATCCTGTGGTTAATGATATGATAAACCAGAACAAAATGGAAGGATCTCCTGTATTATCAAGGCAAGGGAGATCATGGCAATTCAGTAGAGAATATTTCCTTGCTCCTAGGATCTGACTGTCTCTGTAGAATTCTGCATGTCAAAATTAATCACCAAAATAGCACAGGTATAAATGCTGCACAGTGTAGAAGTTACTCGTTTTGGGCCAATGTCAGAAGTTTCTTTAGAGTTTTTCCATTTTTTAGCTAATTTTGTTAGGAATCTTACAGTACCAGCCCCTCAAACATTAATGCACTAGCCTAAACTTCTAACCTATGGGAGAAGCAAGAGGTACCTTGCACTCTTCCCTAGAGATCATAATAGTTCCATTTTCTGGGGCAAGGACTTTTCCAAGGATGGTAATGAATTAATTCTTGATCGTTAGCCTTCTGCAGAAGTTCAATTTCTGCATCTCCTCCTGTGTAAACCTGGATGTTGAACAACCTCAACTTTTGGTCAAAACCATAAGCCTCTCTCCCAATCCAAATATATACTTAAGGAATACACATTTATTATAAAACATGTGCAAACAGGCAAACTGTCAAGGAACCACTGAAAAAGAGAAACAGCATATTTGGGGTAACTTTGAAAGTTAGAGGAAAGCAAGAAACTCCATGTGTTCCATTTTGTAAATACACTTTACAAATACCATTTTTGCACTTTACTGCCACAGGTATAAATAAATCTGATTGTACCTGAGCTGCAGCCATGTGCTCAGCATCTTCCTTCTTGCTTGTTGCTGGATAAAATACTATATTATCAATGGTCTGTATCAATTCCAGCTGTACCACACACTTTATAAGAAGGCCAGCAAAGAGTTTTTGGTCTAATGAAATGAAGTAAAACAGTTTTTTATAAGTAATGACAATACACTTAAAACAGGTTAGCAAAATTACAACATTTTCAAGTTCTGTGATATTGTGAATCATCTTATAAGGAGGAACAGTTTCTCTCCAAAATCACAGATTACATCAAGTCTTGACAAATAAGATTTGAAGTGATCAAGTAGCTTAACGCTTTCTCACCACCTACAAATACTACTGAGATGGAATAACAGTGGCCACGAAGGATTGATTAACTCACAAGTTATCCTTACTTGAATAAACACCACCTTTCCAGCTCTCATCTGTAGGATTTGAAAATTGACTCTGTCCTCTTTCCGAGGCATTTTTATCCATGCTGCTTAGAGACTGGTGATCTAGGTCCAAATCCTAAAATAGAATGTTGAAAAATTCTGATAATCCAAAAAAACCTATCCAACTATCAGTTTTTAGATGACTTAACTATTCTTAGATTAGTTCCATTCTTTTTATCTTATTTCACAATGATATCAAATACAAGCTAATGTGTTCACTGTCACATTTATTTACTGAAATAAAGTATTTCTAAAGCTAACGTAATACACTAGCCTTCATCTTAGTTTGCACCGAAATAACTCTTACCAAGTGTTTTTCAGCTGAATCCTCCTCCATGCCTGCAGGCCTCCATGTAAGCAAGCTTCCCAGGGAGAAGAAAAACTGTATAAATACTGTTGCTCTGAAATAGCTCTTGGTTTTCAAAATAAACTTCACATACTTACACATGAGGAATGGTAGTTTTGAAGATTTCTAGCATACAAGTACATGTTTGGCCCCAGACTTCAGGGCTGAATTTCTGTCCATTTAGTATTACCAGGTTTTCTAGACAGTTTGTACCCGATCGAGCCAACTGTTCATTATCTGTGAATGATACATTCCATATTTATCAACTTGCATGATAACAAGAAAAATTAGTTATTCTTTATACAGCTCCGTTAAGACTTTTGTTCAGAGATGCATGCTGCTTGTACAAAGCACACACAGTAGCTCAAAATCTGCTTGTAAAGTATATTACAGCAACAGGAAGTTTGGAGTCCTACTGAACTGAAAGTACTGTTTAAGAACAGACATCATGGGACTGAAAAATCAATCAGGGAAGATAAAGGAAAGAAGCAGGAAGGAAGCTTAGAGTGGGATGAAAGAAGGTAAACAGGAGTTGAAGGTTCTTACTATTTCCTTCTAGCTAGCCCCTCAAGTTCTCTGCTAGCAAACTGCAAGATTTCAGGCACACAAGTCAAAATTCAAATACACTACTTCTTAGAGAGCCACTCTGTAAGTATTGGGAGGCAGAGAGGGAGGTCAGAATGCATACATGTACATATATAAAATACGCAGGCATATGTGTAAATAAATTATTTTATCCAAGCAGCAAATGGAAAAAAAAAATGGTGGTAGAAAAATTAACTGAACTCCTCAAGCTGTTTTACTGTATTACAATAGCGTGATAAGTACATTAAGAAAAGAGCTGCCTAACTGATGAAGTAGAACAACCTTTAAATATTTAAGACAGCACACATCTATTATATAACACATTCAATAAACTTTTTTTTCTTGAAAAAAATGAGCAATCTAAAAATACATTCATCAAAAGATAAAAGTAAATAAGCTACCTTGTTTTACACACCAGTGTAACTGTGCAAATATGTCAGGAAGAAGGATCTCATTTAAAGCTTCATAAAATTGGGTAAATACATCACAGATTGCATAAAGTGCATGGTTGCATGTAGTTGTCATCCACTCAGATTTCTGTTAGGAAAGGAGAATCCTTTGTTTTTATGGGGGTTATACTATGATCTCGCTTTACTTACAAACAGTTATTTGAAAAGGGGATTGACCTCTGAAGAGAACAATAATCTAGATAAAAAGTTGAAAAAGCATCCACTACTGCACATGTCTGTTGTCAGAAGCATCTAGGTAGCCACCTAATCATGGTGAAATACATTTTCACAAGGGATGAATATTCTCCCTGGGAACAAACAGATAGGTCACTGGATATATGTGACAGGTTTTCACCTGGAAATACCAACTTTGGTAGTTTCATATGCACTTCATTGTGTTCTGATGTACTCTGTAGTATCACAATGACAAAATGCCAGCAGGGGTGAAATGCAGTGATAAGGCAAACAAAAATAAATTGCCTTGATTTTGAGTTTCAGGGGACTAATTCCAGCAGTTCCTTTTAGGATAACAAATCCAAATTGTTTTTATTTCCCAGATTTTCCAGCAACCCTTTCATACTCTCAAAAATATAACTCAATTTCTGGCCTTTTTTTTTTTTTTTTTACCTCTGTTTGTTGTTCAGGCAATTTCATATTATCAAAAATCCGAAACACAATTCTGAACAGATCTTGCCACCAGTGGTTTTCAAAAGTATGGCCATAGCTCTTCATTATTTCAAACATCACTGTCAAACCTCTATAAACAACAAAAGCAATTATGGAAAAAGATGTTAAAATGGCTACCTGTGATTCTTTCCCAAACTGTATGCAAACAAAAAGCAGAAGAGCCTTATTACCTTGTCCGAACATCTAGTTTGCAACGATTGATGATGCAAGAAAGTTCAAATAATATAGGGAACCATCCTCTGACCCACACTCTGTCCCCAGGAGCAACATTCATGTCATCACTTGTGTATTCCCTTAATACCTTAGAGATGGGCAGAAAAAAAAAAAAAAAGAAAACTCAAAAAATAGAATTATGATGTATTTTAGATATTTCTAGTGTTAAATAGATTTGGAAAGTTAGCTCAATTTATACTGTTAGACTCACTATAATACTGTTATTTACATCAAATCAGTTTTATTTTAGACCTGCTGTAGTCTTCTACAAGTCACAGACTTTGACATTAACAAACAAGGTTAACAGTGACAGAAAAAAAGTTATAGATATCTAGGTACAAAGAGAATCTAAATTTTAGCAGTTGCAGATAAACCAGCTATATGTTTTTCTGTCATACACCATGCCTATCTTGCAGTAGTTCATGTGCAAGTGCAGTATAAACCTAGGCTCTTTTCAAGAGCCAAGTTAATGTCATATTTAATATTTACACAATAGACTGACATAGAAAAAAAAGCATGTCTGGAGCCAGTTTAACTGCATATAATTAGTCTGACAAAACATGAAGTTGTTTTTCATATTGTGCTAACACTGCAGTAAAACAGCTATTTAAATCAGTTATTTCCATTCTAAATAGAGTGTTTTAACTACTCCTAGTTTACTGCTAACCTAACAAAGCGATTCCTAATTTTGAATGAACTTTTAATACAAACACTTATGCCTTGGAGACTGAACTTGACTGCAATAAAAATCCTCAGTTTAGCAGGAGAAAATGCTGCAGCAATACACAAATGTAAGTAAATGTGTAAGAAAATACCTGTGGTCTTTCTGAAACATATTTTGCACAATAACGAATAAGCCTAATAGCTTCCATGCTTGTGTCCGGAAATGCTACATTACAGGCAAATTCTGAAAGGCATTTTACTGCATCCTGGAATGAATCAATTGCTGCTGGAAAGTGCTGTTGAAAAATATTTGCTGTGGAAAACAAATGGAAGTACTTCTTAAAATATACTAATACTAATATTTACTAATAGTAACCATCTGTAGTAGGTTACTGTTGCTGTTTCCCTCCCCCCCCATAAAAAAATCAGAAGACATAATGCCACAGATAAAAACGTACAAGCAAAGTGTTTAAATGCTGCAATTATGTCTTATCTTCATTTACCTAGTAATACAAAAGTCTTATTCTGATAACCTTTCTATGCAGAATCATAGCAGTTTTAATTTAGGTAATTGTATCTGTCAAGTATTACTTACTAACGATATGTGCTGTGGTTTGGAAGGCCAACTCCACAATGTTCCCATCGTGGTCAGAAGCAGCTTGGTGAAAAACCGCAAAGATATTCTTCCAGCCAGAGCGAATATTACCAGCCTGAGAGTTCACCATCTGAGCAATGCAGCGGATTACCATGTCCCGAATAGTTGGGGATCTGAAAAAGCAGAAGTTAGTGTAAAATGCCACTTCCACCTACAAGGGAATCCATGCCACATCGCAGCACATCTTTTAAAAAGGCCTCAAGCAAGCGAACACAGATTCCAGTGCGTGCACACCTGTTTTTCTTCATAATATGCTCAAAAGGCCTTAAGAAGTCTTTCTGGAAACGGAAGTTGGCTAACTCTCCCTTCTCAAGAAACTTCATTGACAGTTGCCTTAATGAATCTACTGCAAAGATGGCAACATCTTCATTAGGGTTACATCCAACCTAGAAGAAAAGCATGTTTTCAGTCACTTACCATATCAAAACTTGCATTGATTCATCAAACAAGTTTGATCTCTGACACATTCCTAGTTTTCAGATATATAGAAAATTAGGGGTTACTTTTGGAAGGGATCTGTCTCAATCGTTTTGTCTAAGAAGCTCCACAGATCCTGTATGCAAGTGCAGAACAACCACCAGACACACAGAGCTTAGGTTAGAAGGATACCATGTCCCTAGTTCCTCAACAAAACTCCTTTGTTGTTTCATCTCTATCGCTAGAGATATATCTGTCTCTAGATATTTTAGAAAACAGAAACAATCCTTACATTTGATCAGGAGGATAAGACAATGGCACAGGGAAAAGTACAAATACAAAGCCATATAACAAAGTAGTTATTTGGCTTTGTATTACAAAGACAACAGATTCCAATTCTAACATTGCTCAGATTTTTCCAGCTCAAATGCTGGAAATTTTGTACCTTTAATGGATCCTGACGTGGATCCTCACAACTTCACCCACATTCCTCAAGGACACACAGTGGAAAAACTGATCAAACAAGTCCTGCCCCATTCATGTACATGCTGTAACTTTGATTTTTAGATTACCTTATTGAAGTGGTCTCCAATCACTTGCCATATCCTTGACCACTGCAGCCTAATGCGATTCATATTGTAATACGATATCTCTACTATCTTCTGCAGGCTGAACATGCGCGGATGGTGTGGAGAAGCCAGCTCATCCATGGAAACAGCACACAGCCAGCGCACGAAGTCAACTGAACATTCAAAAATATCATTATGAGTTCAGGATGTTACACTGAAAGAGTCCCTGTAAACCACCCATGGTCAGCATACTTGCCTATTGCATTTCCATCAAGCCTCGTTGATCCTGTAAATATCCTGTAGAACAAATAAAATGAGTTGCAATTTTAGACCCATTTGGGTAACAGAGAGAATGAAGAGACATTAAGAAAGCTTGTTGCAAGACTTTACTGGATACCAGCCACTGTCTCCTTGTTCAAGAGTAGCTTAAACTGTGATTGTTGAAACATATCAGAAAGACTATGGATATACAACCATCCCTTCCTTGCCTATGAGTGTTCAAGAGCTTCGTAAGGAAAGACTAAAAGGCTGAACATACAATTCTACAAGCTTAACTAATAGTTTCTGTAGTTACAAAAAAGGCCCCTTCCAGCATATTTCTTTTATGTTAAATAACGGAATAGCTAATCATTAGCCTCCTTCTGAGAAGAGATTTAAAAAAAAAAAAAAAAAAAAAAAAAAAAATTTAAAAAAACAAAATGCCGGATAAGACAGAAACTGCAGATGAAGTGAGGATGGCCAGTAACTTCAAGTTGCATTTTTCCCAGAGAAATCATATTCAATACCTGTCCACTGCTACCACCACACTCTGCGAGCTGGTCTCTCCCACTGACTCCTGAATGCTTGCCATGTGCCGCTTATCGGCTCCGCTCCCAACCAGGTTACCTGCAAGGAAAACCAAATCAAATTCAACACCAATATTTAGCATCATGAAATAGTGGCCTTTGACACCAAAAGGTAGGCAGCCCCCAAAGAACCAGACAGGAGAGAGACAATTAGCTTGTGATTTATAAGGATCAGTGCTTTATCCAATCTGTGACAAATAACTACAAAATTGAACATACAGTGAAAAGAATAGCTTTTTCTTTGGGTGTTATGTTTTGACTTGCAGGTTATCTTTTTATTATTATTATTATTATTATTTTCCATTGTAAATCAGATATATACAACAATAATAGTGATGAAAAACTGTCCAGCATTAACTACTCATAGCATTAACTCGGTAATATTCTGAAATTGAAAGGCTGTTTCAGTGAGGTTCCAAGGACTAAGACAACCTGCTTTCTCTCTCTAGTGTCCAATGAAAAAAAGAGAGATTTTTGTTGTAAATCTTGTATGGATTGGTATGAACTGAAATAGCAAATGCAACATGCAAAGATGCAGAAACTATTTGGAAAAAAAATAATAATAATTAAAACAATTGTTAGTCCCTAAAGACATACTGTTTCTATAGTTTTACTTCTAAACAGAGTGTAAAAAGAAAAATTAACACCTAAAATCATAGTTTAATCAATCTGATAAAACAGTTTTGACAATATTCACATTCCAAAAAATAAATTTGGAATTTCATTGATATCTTAAACCAATTTCAAAGTTGAAACACATTTGGTAACTACTAAGAAATGCTGAACAGATCCATATTTATTTAGTTTCATTAACCTCAGATCAAGACAGGAAAATATGTTTCTGTATCTTTCAACATAGAGTTTTCTGATCCATCATACCTGCCTTATAAATGCAGCTTTGTGAAGTTCATGATTAGCAATCTTACCCAATCCCAGGCCCATAAATTCTTCCCCTCCAGATGAATAGCTCCTAGTGCTTCCGTCTCTTTCACGCCCAGAGCCAGATAAATACCGAGTTTTCACTCCAGTTCCTATAAGTTGTGCTAGTTCAAGCTGGCTGATACATTTCAAGATCTGAAAAAGATGACGTTTAAACATTTTGTTTCAGGATATGACCTTATTTGTATTCCTAACACTACCAATTCTCCAACCTTTAGACACCCCCTCCAGGTTTGATGTAGCTGAAACACCATTACTAATGTAACTGGAAATGAACCAACTGCCATGAATCACTGCAGTATGCAAGGAAAACAAAAATAAAATCCAAGAGTACCCAAAAGGTCTAGTGTGGACCTCTGAAAGAAAACCTTTGCATTACTTGGCATGGTGCCATGGGAGAGGTGCTATTAAGTCCAGTCTAAACAACCTGTCAGCTAAACTACCTTTTGGCTCATACTATCATGCAACCAAAGACTTGTGCCAAAGATAAGGCAGCCGAAATTTTGCTTTAAGCAGTAACACAGATTTAGGTCAGATCAAAGACCTCCTAAAAATATAGCCTATCTTTATCCATCCTTCAACAAGTTACTTTTTTATGCAATTTTGCCGCAAAAGTTACCAAACACTGGGCAAAGTTTGGAACTATCAGTTGCAATTCTGTGGTTTGCATGATCAACAATTCAATAGGGTGTCTGCCCAAAAAGTTAAAAGAGATATTATTACAAAATCCTACCAATTAATGTACTTGAATGCAAGTTTCAAACAATGACAATGTCTGACAAATGCAGGAAGCTAAATGTAGTTACTGAAGACTGAAACTAATAAACAAGCTAGAATAAAAGAATCCTGCAGTTTTCAAACGACATTGTAGCTGTACTATTTAAACTATACAAGTTTTTACCTCATGCCAAGAGTTCCCAAGATAGTTGCCATCTGTGTGAGCGACTGTAATAAGTGTCTTAATGGTGTCTATGTTCTTTTGTTTCATTTCGGTAATGCTGGAACTGGCGGTCAACAAGGAAAAACGAGCAAGCGCCTGCACATAAGCATCTCGTTCAAGCTACAAAGCAGAGAAACAAGACATGTAATTAAGCTCCTCAAGAGCTGGAGAAAGCCACTTCCCCAGCATGCCTACACGACTTCTTTCCATGCCTGGTTGACAATTACATTTTGAGCACTCTCCAACTGAGGGAGAACAGGCGGAACGCTCGCAAATGCACTTAATAAAGGCTCAGCAATGGAAGGGAGTCAATTATGAAAAGCTTGAGGATATCAAGATCTCAAAACAAACTAAAGAGATGGCCAGGGAAGCTGGCTATTTCTATTCGGCCATTTCAGTAAGTTTGATAAAAGAGCTTGTTCACATTTTTTTTTTGAATCCCCTCCCAGAGCCTAAACCATCCCTAATGAGGTCCTTGCAAAGTATTATACAAACCTGCATTCCAAAGATACAGGCTATTCTAATTGCACATCGTATTCCTTCCAAGCAAAGAGATGCAACTTCTGTGTCATCGCAGTTCTGCAAACCAACACTGTAAGCTGCCAGCAATGGAGTCCATACAAGCTAAAGAATGGAGAAAACCATGTTTAGAAATCTGCTAAGTTTTTACCCCAAAGCAACTCCCTAAGCGCACTCCCTCTCTCCCCCCAGAAATAAAATTTAAATCTGTCTGTTGTATTACCTAACTCCAGAGGGTCATTTCCCACATTTTTTCAGCTTAAAGCTGTCTTAGCAATGAAGATACAAAGAGAATTTTACACACTCACTTTAAACATGGGTCTGACATGATCCAGATGAGTGGCACTAGTAAAAGGGGCCTTCGCGTGGCTTACTGCCTCCATGAGGGCTTTAGCTGTTTTAGCCATTTGCTCCATCTCCAAGTTGTACAACAACCTCCGCTGCTTCTCGTTAGCTACATCTAAGGGGAACACCACACAGTCGCATTGGTTTCTCTTTTTTAAAGATAACAGGTTCCATGACTCAGCACTGGGCATTACAAATGTTAACTGAAGCTGTAAAAAATTAAGCCTATTGGTAAGATCTCCTAGAAGGACTAAAATTCAGAGGTTATCATAAGATATAGGCAAAAGAATTCCAGCACTAAAATTCCTATCCCAGCTAAAGACTTTATTCTAAACGTAACTAAGTCAACTCTTCATTTATATGCTAGGTGCTGAGAGCTGAATGCAGAAAGATAGAGGCATAGGGTAAATCATTCCTTCCGTAAAAGTAGGCATAAAATGCTTTGTGTTCTTAGGCTGAAGTCATCAAAAGAAAACCAGGCATCACAAGTTACTGTTTCTTTTTCTAATTGATTTAGTTATCCTTATACTAAAGTTTGCAGTCTCACTTTTCAGGCAAAAGTTTGTTCCTGTTCTGATCCAGAAACTTTACAAACAGCATCCAAATCACTGAAAAGAAGCTAAAGATTCAGAATTCAGTAGTTAGAATACTGGGCATTGATTGGATTCCGAGTCAAAGCAAAGCACAGTTAAGGATGCTGGTTTCTGCTGTACACCACACAGAAGCCCATGGTTGTTCTAGCTACAGAAAGGTGACTAAGTTACAACAAACTCTCCAATCTCTCCCTTTTTCAAACATTTTATCACAAGGTATTTATGATTTCTAAGCCTCTGAACTATGACATGCTATTGTCAGTCAGGCCCAAAACACAGCTGCCCAGTACATGAAAGCAAGAAGTTAGCCTACAAATCAAGTACCAAGTATCTCCCCCTCATTTCCACTGCAGACGACTACGGTTTCTATTGCCTCTCTGCAGTGGCACTGCATGAACGCAGTTATGTTGCCATCACAAAAGCAGCAGTATTAAACAACAACTAAGCCAGTTTCATTCTAGTTACCTATATTAGTTATTTTAAGTGTAATTTATGTATTGCACAGAGATATTTGTAAGAAGGATCTGAGCCATCTATGCCACGCTGAAGGAAAACTACTGCAACATTTCAGAGCACTGATATTCCAAGGTCCTCCTTACTTGGCTTACTACACTTGGTTGCAATTGCATATTCTTTTGTCTCTTTCATTGCAATTTTCTTTCCTTCTATTTCTTCATAGATGGTGGATAAATACTCTACTGGCAGATCTTTGCTGTCATTGATTCCTCGATTCATTTTAATGTATTGCTCCTTGGTCATTTTATTCTTTACCTATAAAAGAGAACAGAAATTAGTATCAGATTTTGGAAAAAAAAGTTCTAGAGAAGTATGAGCTTCTAAAGCAGCTTCGTTTTAGGAGATTGGCTTTTTTCCTACAGTTTTTTTTTTTTTTTTCCCTACCTGTGGACTGTGCAAGTCTGTAGTCAGCATTATAATAGAGTATGCCAGAACATAGGCAGTGTCAGCACTAGCAAACAGTGTTTGCCTGAGGGAAGAAAAGAAACAAACAAACAAAAAGAAACATGTTTTAGAGCCCTAATTCCTCAATCCGTTAGCTCTATTTCCACATACAGGGGATAAATACCCAGGAGTGCTATGTATTCAGCCAAAGAACAGCAATAAGGCCTCTTCTAAAGGCCTAAAATTAGACTTCAGAAATGCATGAAGCCCCAAATGCTTTAGAATACAAATAAAGAGCAAAGAACATAAAAGCATCATTTTCACAAGGTTGACTAGTGGGGAGAACCGGAATCTTTAAATTCCTTGCAAAAAGATTACACATTATCCTCTTTTGGGTCCTCTGACAAAAAGCTAAAGAACAGGCTATTCTCACAGACTTTCAGAAGGAATTGCACAAAATCAGAACAAGCCATACACTGACTGGACTAACTGGGAACCAGTCAGGACTGAATACCTAGCTACCCATTAATACTAGCCTGTTTACTGTATTAGAAATAACAGAAACCGTCTACTTTACATGATATACGTGCATTTGTCTTTTCCATTTAGCTAATGGAGGCAAAAAAGCACAGCATCTTATTAGCTACTTAAGCAATTTACTTTTAATTTTCACAATTGCTACAGCTAATCACAATTGTTTATACTTGACTAATCCAGATTTTAACACGTTCAGGGCTTCTCTCATTCAAAAATTCCTTCCAGCAAATACGCAGCATATATTGAAATGCCAACATTGGTATTGTGAAGTTTTAGATAGAAAAATGGAAGTTAAAAGTTGCCTCCAGGAAATCCCGATAGAAAACCATTTTGTCTGTCTGCTGAAGAGCTTCAGCACAGATAAGCAATAAGATCTGTTCCCACACAAATCTGCAGAGATGCCCAACTTCTGTGTTATAAGGTGGAGCTACACTTTATCCCTGAGGCCATATACACCCACAATAACACTACTCTTCAAGCACTCAAATGAAGAGGTTCTGAATTACCGTTGGTTGCATTCAATGTATCTAGCAGCAAACTTCTCCATTAATCTATCAATCTTCTGGGCTTCACCGGGCAGCCGGAAGCCTTCCAGAAATATACGCAGAGCGGAGACAAAGTCTTTCCCACAGAAATCTAGTTGATCTACATAGGCATACATCACTTCCTTGTTAAACTTGTTGCTTTCCCCAAGAAATTCCCCTACTTGAGTCTAAAAACACAAGAGACAGTTATGAGCATGCAATCCAACTGGCAGCTTGACAAGAAAGTTGATGGCACAAGAGTTGCACAGCAGTTAGTTTTGTAAGACTGAGGTGCTTCACTGAGTAGGCAAAGCAGCTGTTAGCAGTACGGTATCTAAACACTAAAACACACGAGTGTCATTCAACAAGTGGCTTTAGCCTGCGTATTCTTGCTTCCCTCATTTGCCAGGGTGGTGCATGTATTAGTCTACAGTTCGGGAAAGCAGCACTGCACCAAATTTCATCTATGGTGGAGGCTTTGTCACCACAGTACAAGACACTCCTTTGGTGGCAATATACTGCTAACAGACCCAGATAAAGCATTCCCATGTATGGGGAATCCTTCCAGCACTTTCTTGCAAATTCAACTATTTTACCAAAAAGCCTGGGATGGCAAGTAAATAGAAGTTAGAATGGTGGTTGCAGTAATTTTGTTACAAACCTTACACTATTAGTATTAGTTATCTATTAATGAAATATGAATTAAGAGAGAATGCATAGGTAGACTTCAGAGGACAGGGGAAGAGAAGAGAGACAAGAACATTTCTGTAAAAACATCGTTAACTATTTTGTTGCATGTGGTCTTACAGAACACAGGCGTTCTTCCTGGTGCAGAAACTGTGCGATGTCTTCTGCTGTAGTGCCAAGCATACCCTGTTCCTGCAGATACTGTATTCCTCTCTTTGGTTTTTTATTAAACCTACTCAGACAAAGCATAGGTGAAAGTCAGTCATGCAACTGTAGACATAACTGCCAATACAATTAGGGCTTATAAGATCTCCATAAAGCTAAGGATTCCATGCTATAGTACTATGCCATTTAAACAAAAAAGTCAGAATGTGAAAGAACATGATATAACTGTATTAACTATCAAATCAATTTCTATCTAGGTAGATACACTTCCTTCTCTGTGACTGAACCAGCACAGAGGAAAGTGTGAAACACCCTCACTCAGGCCAAAGATTTTACTGAATTTCTTTTAACTGCAGTCACTTCCAGTGTCAGTTTTTGACAAGAGCAAGAATCACCTTTGGCAGCAAGATTAATGAGTGTCCCCAAAACTTTGGCTGCATAAGAATTTTAAGAAACAATATGGTTGCAGTTTCTACCAGTGCTTCTTCTTTTTCTTGTCCTATCAAACTTACAGTTCTATCCCATGTTCAATTATTTCTTTTTGCTGCTTGATAACTTCAAACTGCTCAGGGTCATCTGGGACAGCCGTCTGGGTACCAACGCTTCCAACTCCTGATGACACAGTGGAGTCCAAGGAACTTACGCTACTTCGTCTTCCTCCACCATCAAGGCATTTACCTTCACTCATTTCCTGTTCAGATGGTTTATACGAACCTATTTATAAACAAAGTAAGATTTACATTGTCCCATTCAGTCAAGAGATTTTTAGTCAAAAGAGTTTTTAGTAGAAGTGTCTAAAGAGACAATATTCTTATTCTATCAGGTATACATTTTAGCAGACTACAATCTGTGAATATTATACTGATGCAATTCTAAAATAACCTAAACTCCTTAGAGGGTTCCGCAGCAACTACAACTACAGAGACGATTCTTCCACTTAAATCAGGTATCTCAACATTTGTTACATCTGTCCTACATGAAACAGTTTTTGCAGCATTGATAATGACCTGGATAAAATCTTTAGAAAATATAACCTAGATAACTGAACCAGACACTTGGAGACACACTTACTAAAACAGCATTAACTAGTATGTAAAACATTTCATTTGTATAATTAAACCTTCACAGAAAAACCCATTTTTTAAAGACAAGATATACACAGGGACCAATTTACTAATTTAATCTTGCATAGAGAAGCAATCTTACCTAAGGTAGTTTGATGATTGGGGTTCACGTAAAGGTCTTTGCTCCATTCTACCATACATTTTAAAATAGAAACCAAACATTCAAGTCCTTTTTTCCTCAGGCTTAGTTCCTGAAAAAAAATGCCCTTTGCTTTATTATACAGCTAAATTGCAATATTCAGTGACAAAATGAAAGGTATGCTACCTTGCTCTCTCTCCCTTTTGGTAAAAAACATCTACATAAAGTTTTCAGGAAGCTTTCTATCACATCATTTAAACCTTAATTTTACTGATTAGAAGGAGATTGAATGATTGCATAAAATTCCTCCTCTTTGGCTGGTTAGGTTGAATACAACTAGGCTAAAATGAACCATAGCTTCTGGGGAAGGATCATCTCTATTATGCTGCATAAAATAGTTTCGACTGACATCAGGACACATTCCAGCTGCTTTAGAATGATGACCTATTGACAGCTGATGACTACAACCAAGGGGTGACTAACATGCCCCAAATGCAACCTCAATCCTTTTGTAGTATGAATTATTTTGAACATCTAACAAGATTTCTAGAGTCAAATTTCTCCATAAGCAAAACTCAGTTCCTTAGTGATCTAGTAACCAATTCTATTCGAACACTGAAATAAAGATCTTTTTCTATTGCATTAACTGGTCAAGAAATATTGGAAAGCAAAGCAAGTATTTATGTAGTTCTGACCAAAGGAGTGAGCTGTGCTCAGTTCCAACAAGGCTATCAATGAGTTCTCACTTCACAGCACTTAAAGACATCTGTGCTTGGCTGGAAGAAATAGGGTTGTAGAACAGGGTCAGTGTCAGAAAAACCTGCTCCTGCTGAATGCGACACAAACTCCACTGCTACTGCAAGGGCCAAGAAAGCACAAGCAGAAAAGGCCTGTCTGTCCAAACACACACAAGAGGAACATAGTGCTGGGACATAAGCCCCAAAAGGAGAATCATCTGACTAGAGCAAAGGAAGGCTCAGGCAATTTTCCTCTGCCTTTGCAAGCCAGCAAAGAAGAGTTCAGAACAAGTCTAGTGCCACAACACAGAGACAGAAAATAAGTTTAAAAAAAAATCAAATAAATAATGGTTAACTACCAATTACAACTAATCTAACACAGTTAACTAATTAAAAGTAATATGAGGAAGTTGCACATAATACAAATTCCTGGAAGTGCCAGTCATGATGACACACTGCTATTTGTAAAAAATAGAACATTATCCGCAAAACTGTTATTCTTACTTGCAAAGGTGTCATTCCCAACTCATGACCACTTCGTCCCTGCGCGATTTTAGACAAGTCATTTACAAGGCGTTCAAATATATTAGCAGCATTTAAATCACAGTCATAGTTAACATAAATATCCACCACGCATTGGGCATCTTGAAAATAAGAAAAAGAGTATTAAAATTTCAAAGAAATAAGATCTTCTTAAAGGAAAATACACAGTTGGCGCAAGCAGTGGGGGTGAATCTAGGTATTTAATTTAAGAACAGATTCTTCGTCCCCTCACACATATTTAAATATGGCATGTCTCAAAGAACTTTCTTCAGCTTCCAGAGAAAAAAGTCACCTTTTACAACCATGAAAATACCTGCACAAATTCTAGTTAAAGTCTGAATCACCATCCATTTGTGTTCGAAAGAGCTTGAAGATGTCTCTAGAATATTTAGAAATATTTCTTTGAAGAACACCTGAAAAATAAATGAGGTAAATGACCTGAGGTAAAGTCTAAAGCTTCCTAAGAACTTTTACCATTATATTACTGCACAGAGTAATTTCTATTTAGTAATTTCTTGAGTAATATTCAAGAAATTCTATCTCGCATATTGAAATTTAAAGACAGTAAAACAGCTTACTTAACAAGCAAACATAAGCCATTATTTCTTAAGCTACAGCATCTTAAGCTACAGGTTTTGTATCATTTCAGTATTGCAATTTAGGTACTAGAGGATCATAAGAATTATAGATAAAAATCCCTTACCTCAATCTGCATTTTTAAGTGGGTCTTAAAATTTGACAGCAGCGTGAGAAAGATGGCCAGAGAGAGTTCAAATACATCAGGAACAGAAGAGACTCCATTTTTAGATAATGCCACACAAAGATACTGCTTGATTGCATTGATGAACATTTCATGTGTCCTGAAAACTGGACCAGCATTTTGCAATACTGAGAGAAGCAGCTGCAGAGAGACTATCTTAGAACGCAGTTCGTGGGATCTAGAAGAAATTCACCATAAAGATTTTCACTGCACTTCTGAATACACATACTTGTATTCAGTCTAAATACTATAGTATTTCTTCCATATTAAAAAAAATAGAATTGCTATTTTTAACCATTTCAGAGAGACATTCAGCCTGCAAGTAATGCTGGACCATCTTAATTTGGAGATATCCAGGATGATTATCAGTTTGGACTAAAATAACAGATGCTACCAGCTACTGAGAAGCAGAATAACCAGCCTGACTGGAACAGGGGGATTCCAAAACCCTGTTCTGTAAAAAGCAGCTGCATAACTGTGTCTCCTCTGACTCTAAAAGCTACCTAGAAATGACAAAGAATAAATCTAATATTATTACTTGGGATCTGGTGGTCCATCGCCAAGCGGTTTCATGGAGAGTTTGCACAGGGACCTGAACACGAGGAAGGCATCCTTTTGGAGAACATGGGAAAATTTGGCAGCAACTTGATGTCCGGGTACATCACTTTCCTAGCAAACAAGAATCACAATATTAAGACCTCAGTAAGGCAAAGGAAGAGAGCAACTGGGAAGACTCCACAACTCTTCAGAGAATCAGCCACAGATTAAAGAGCGATACACTTGCCAAAATTGAAACCAAACCTAAACAGGAACACAAGAGATTCAGATCTTTTCGTAGTGCTGACTGATTCTCCCCTCCCACCCCAAAGTGAGTAAATACTTTAAAGCAGTTATTTTCAACAGGTACCTGATCTGAATTTGCTGCTTCTTTCCAAACCTGAGCAGGACTTATGTATTAAACGTCTCTGTTTCCTCCCTTCAACATCCTAATAAAATTAGTTGGCATAATAACATACTTCTCAGTCCCTATACATAAAGATCCAGTGAACTTATTTACCAGATTATCAGTGGAAGAAACTGATTGTCTGTCATCTGGAATCCCATTTGTTTGCACATTTTCATTACTAGAACCAGAAAGAGCAACATCTGAAGTCTCTAATGCAGGTAGAGCCTTGACTGTTTCTATTACATGCTTTTCTTCAGCCACTGAAGTGGAAAAAAAGAAAAATAATCAATCTGTTGAGTCACTTAAAAAAAAAAAAAAAATAAGTGTGATATTTGTGAAGCTCTACCATTGGCTAGGGCAGACAGGCAGCACTAGTAAATCAGAGGGAATTTCTCAGCTACCAAAGGAAGTACTCCTGTGAGGCCATAAAAGTCTTTTCTTACTGCCTTAGAAAGCATTCTTGACAGGATGCTTAGTAATGAAAAATAAGTTCTTCATTTTTATAATCACAGGAGTATGTGTCAGGCATTAGACACACATCTATTTTATTTCAGAAGATTTCACTACCTCTCACAGCTGAATTGACAACATCTTCCAAGATGTCTTTCACCATTTCTTTTCCTCCATCAGTTGTTTCCTCTGATGAAACACAAAGAGATAGTTTGGTTTAGGAGGACAGAAGGGTTAAGGAAGTGAAATGGTTAAAACAGGACTTCAGTTACCCCAAAGCAATTTTAGCACTTGCAAATGTACTTTGATTAATCTCTTTACTTCCCTTTTATCAACCTAACAAAATGCACTCAATCTTCAATATAATCTATATACATTTTTTTTTTACTAAAATTCTAGGGCAAACATAAATAAAGGTAAAAGGTAATGTCTAAGCAGGCCTGATACATCTAAGGATGGTCTGTGTACTCCAAACTAACACAGAGATGTGAATGTGACTTGGGCAACAATAATCCCTATTGCTCCTTCTCTAAATAATAGAAAAGAACATTTTCCAGTAGATGCATTGTAACTGAAGACAACAAGCACAATATATTCTTTTTCACCTGATGCTGAAGGAATCTGATGTTGCTCTGACTTCTCGTCTCCATTTTCTGTCTGCTCAGGCTCACCGTTAGTTAACTCCATGCTTACAGGAGCGGTGGGTTTGCTCTCCTGATAGCTGTGCTTTAAGTGACCCATCTTTGGAGACCTTGTCACAATTTGAATTGCAGGAGACTGCGATTTCTGTTGGTTTGTTTTTTCCACTTCCCTGGCTTCTTGTATCTTAAATAAATAAATAAATAAATAAATATAATTAACCTGAGGCAGAAAACATAAGAGGAACAAATGTCTATGGTGACTGATGTTCCTTTATGAATTCAGATGCTAACAAGAAAGAGAAATGCGAATATATTCATTTAGCCAGTCTGGTTAGAAAGATTTGCTTCTAATTTAGCTACTCTGGAAACAAGTTTTATCTTAAAAGTATCCCATCGTTTATTTATATGCAGCTGCTTGTCAAAGACTACAGCACCAAACCTATCAGCCATAAGTCTCACATTTTATTTTAAATCTGCCCATAGGGTTCAATAAGCTTCACTGCAGGATTTGGCAGATTCTTTTAAATAACAAATCAACAGGTACTCGGCTACAATGAAATACATATATAAAAATATTCTGTTCATTTTTCAAGCTTAAACATTTGAGATGAGCAAAAGTAACAGCTACATACAGCTTGATTTTCCATCCGTGTAAAAATGACATTTAGCATCTGTGTAAGGGTAGCTTTGGCAGTTGTCTGATTAATGAGATTTTTACTGGCCAAATAGATGTTGTAACAGGTTCTAACAGTCTGCAGAATCGTTCCTTCATGAATCTCAATATACGGAGATGTTACTGCAGTGAGGAGAGCCTGAAAGAGTACACAAAACAGTAGGATTGAAATAAAGCAAGCAGCAATATTTATCATTTAGGTCTTCAGAGATAAGCTGTGACTTAGTTATGGAACATATACATTTATTTATAAAAAAAAATTATAAGAAACTTCTACTTCTTTGAAAGCACTATTCAGATCAGAAATTATAACAAAATTTCCATAGATTAGTATTCTCTCATGAGCTGTTAAAGAAAAGGAATATATCACATCTAGTTTTCCTATGAGGAAAGTAGCCTCCAAACAGTGCCTTCAGTTGAAGTTCTGTGGACATATTATATATTAGCCTGACATCACCAACCTAGGAGATGGAAGAGGACTACCATCAAGCTCTCCTGTTTTTGCAACATAATGTTACCGGACCATGGCTCAGCCCAGACTGAAGGACAAGAGTTTAAGCTATACATTCTTTGTTTCAGCAGGAGAAAATACATTCCGCAAACCTATTCAGACACTGTGAAAGCCTCTTCTAACTGTAGGAGATGGAGAAACTGGGTCCTAAGTAGCACTTCACATTCAAATTTGTTTCAGCTACAAAATCAGTCACTCACAAAAAAAAAAACAAAAACACACACACAACCGTACACTTAAAATGCACCAAATACCTTAATTATTTGCAACTGTACTCCTTCATCTGTTTGAGGACCCTGAAAGCAATTGCAAATTGTTTCAACTATTCGGTCAATCAGTCGTTTTCCAGGAGCTCCACTGTCTGGAGCATTGCCAGTGATGTGTCCATACGCAATGAGTTTCTAGGTAGGAAGAATATTGGTGAGACAGTCACATACTATTAAGTAAAATGTAGGCAAGTACAGCACGAAGAGAGGGGTTTAGATTGTCTACTTAGCCATTTATAACAAAAACTAAATGTCATCATTAATCTGGCTAGCACCTACTTGGACTATTCACACATATAGACAAAAAGGATCAAGAGATGCACACACTTTTGCCGTCCACCTGATTTCTTACTACTCCAATCAGAGCATTATTTATTACCTGTCTTTGCACCTAACTGCAGAGAGGTTCTGCCCAAGTAATGCCAAGATCACACAGTGCTTCTGTAACTGCCCATTTACTCTTTTCAGTCTGTCCAAGTTTGACTCACCTGTAAGCAATCCAAGGAAGTACTGACAATGCGTGGAGACTTTGACTGGCAGGCCAGCTCGAACGGAAGGAAATACTTATCTGCTTCAATGAAGTTTGCTTTGGGTGGAGCGGCAGTGCCTTCTCTAGGCAGGGGAGAAGAGTTATTTATTCTCCTAAACACAACACAAACTGCACCGCTTCCATTTGCAGATTAAACACACATAAATGGTATATAGCAGCATACAGGTTTAATGCAAATTCCTTTTAAGAATGCTTTTAAAAGGAAATTGTTCTTCCTTCAAAATCATACAAGAACAGCTTTACATCTTCTCATATAGCACCTGACCTCCTTCAGATTTCAGATTAACTCTTCTCCCACTACATCCATCACCGCACTGCCACAAATGCAGGGGAACTCCTATACATCCTAAAGATAAGCTTGCCTAAAACAGGCTTGTGTTAACAATATAAACAGACACACAGAATTTGGGACTCTAAATCATAACACAGTGCTACAAAGTATAAAAAAAAAGTGTAAAAAGTGTAAAGAAAAAATCATTTCCATAATGAAATGCAGTGGCAGTTATGGCTCAAGCGCAGAGTCACAAACATTGGATAACTGGGACACAAGGGCTATGCCCTGCACTTTGACAGGGAGGGAGTCACTCAGTATCCACAGGCTGCCTACCATAACTTGCACACACTCACATTTCCATTATCACATTAGCTAACTTGCCATTGAGTGGTAGAGTTTACGGTAATTAATAACTTACCTTTGCTTTTCCAGCTCTGTTTTTATTTCATCTGGAAGAAAGAAAAGAATTGAAGATACTGACACCTAGCATAACACAAACATGAAAAATATAATAAAACAAAGCTGTTTCTAACCAAAAGCTTTGCACTGTAATATTTGTCATTCCTTTCCTGTAACATCTTTAAGTTCCTAAATCAGAGATCAAGCATAACTCTCCCATTTGCTGAAAGGCCCATCAACTTCTACATCTTCTATTTTTTCCTTAAATATTCTTAACAAAAAGGTACTTTTAGAAATACAGTTTTCATTCAAGAGGAAGTCTACATACAGAGAGCTCTAGTTTGAAGAAATCTTTAAGCACCTGCACAAACCAGCTAATTCAAAGCATCAGATATTGCTGTTGCAACGCCTGTCAGCCTGCTCATGGTAAACTCTACAACGTGACATCAGCTGAATAAACACCCTCCCACTCAGAGATCAGACATCTTAAATGTGCGCTGTCATCTGCCAAGAGGGTGTTTTTCTCTCCCGGCTTTTGAAAGTTTCACTTTGGGAGAGGTTTTCAGAAACTTAACTTGTTTCGTGGTAGTTTCTATTGCGCACAGCAACACGTGCAGAGATCCCGGACAGCTGCCTGCAGATGGGCACTGCAGACCAACACGCCCAGTAGCGGGAAGAGAAGCCGCAGGGCATCATTAGCCAGGAGTGATGTGACAAGGACCAAGGCAACACTACCCTCCCTGCGTGCAACTAACAGAAGCAGCAAAATTCAGGTAGTTACAGACCCACAGCATGTCATGGTTCTGTTCAAAAGCCTTCCCCATTTTGAACTCAATCACAAAAGCAGAGTAAGCCCAAAATAACTTATTTATTATGTCTGTCACAGAAAGCTACAGGCCCACCAGTTTATGCCTGTCCCTAGCCACTTCTCAGCTCATGACCCCAGCCACAGATCCCAGCACTGACACCAGTTTGTGCGTCTGGGTGCTCCCTGCTCCCCACCCTTATGGTATCTGTAGCGGAAACTGTATAAAGTTATGCATAAACTTTAAAAAAAAAAAAAAAAAAAAACCACTCTTGTGAAGTATGAGCAAGACAAAAAGCAGCAGCAACTATCTTGGTCCTGAGGATTCAAAGTTCAAACCCCCCAGAGCCTGGGGCTGCGCAGGACCCATCAGCCCAGCAACTCTGCAGAGCTGCTCACATCCACATTCTTGGGATTTCTTTATTACATGGCCAGCTACAGCCAAAAGAATAAATAAATAAAATAAATAAAAGGAGAAACTATTAGTGTATTTACTTCTTGCTAGGACCATTTACAGATTTCCCCGCCCCCTGTCAAATTTGCAGAGGAATCAGAGCAGCACTTGTGCTGTGAAGCTGTTGTGTAGCTCAGACTTCCCAATCTCCCACCTGAGACTCAAACCCTGCACCAAGAGAAGACCGACTGCTGCCCAGGTGCATGCACACACCTCCACTTACTTCTGCTGTATATAACCACAGAGCACTACTATTAGGAGCCCAGGATCACCAGCTTTTCCAGGAGAAGCCCAACCCTGAAGGAGAACACGGCGCTACAAAAGCCACCGAGGACTTGGGAAACACTGGAGGGAAATCCCTGAGCGCTCCCCCTCCCTGTGCACAACCCACCAACAGCCTCCGTGGGCCCCCTCAACCCAACCGGAGCAGCAGGATGACAAATATTACAACTGACTTGTCTTAACGTCTCAAGTAACGAATACATGGAGCAGTTCCTCACGTAACAGGTTTACAAAATTAGACCATTTTCACTTCTCAGTCTTACACAAGTCAGCTGCAAGGCAATGAGCAACAGCACAGAACAGCAGCCCATGCCTGGCAGCGCGGAGCTAGAATTAATTTAGCAGTTTTGGTTCAGGTACAAGCCTAGTTTTGTGATAAGCTGCTATTTCAGAGCTGGGTTGATCAGGAGAGTCAACAGATTAGAGGTCACAGGCTGATTTTGATGGCTGGTTAAGAAATAATCAGGAATTCGGGTGCCCAATAGGCAAGGCAAATCTTAACATAGAACCACACCTGGAATCACTGTCTTCCTCATTGCAGTATCCATTGCAGTGGAGATTGCCCCATGCCAAGGGGGCATTGCTAGTGCATATGGGACCTGCCTCAACACGGAGCTTTCTGGACACACTTTCAATGTTCAGAATGCTTGGTCCTGCCTCTGGGACTTGGCAAAGGAAGAAATATTTTAGCTACTGTCACTACTCCAAGAGTTGCAAGATGCCAGGCTGCTCAGAAATAATGTAGTTACTGCTGATATTTCAGATATCCTGTAGAACCAGGGTTTACAGCATTTTAAATCACTGCAGGAATGCAACAATCTCTGCACTAACTGTGCCTGAGTTATAGTAAAGTGGTTATCCTTGCATTAGACCATTTGTGTAGTTTGGGAAAAAAATGTTTTGACACTGTGGTCAAGCCAGACTAGACCTTCTGAATTCTCATGGGTATCTCTAAAGTACAAGAAACAGGAAGGTGTTAAAGGTCTTTGCCCCCACATCTCTCCAGCTCCCACTCCTCCCTCACTTCCTGGGCTGCAGATGCACCTAATTTTCACCATCTCTCAGTAGAAACCGAAACCTGTCTAGTATTGACTGGTCTGGTGACCCTGTTACACAAAGACATCTGCCAACAAAGCAGTGAAGTTTAAAAAAAAAAAAAAAAAAAAAAAAAAAAAAAAAAAGTTTGAGATGCAAACTCCATGAAGATTTTAGCCATAAACAGACACAATTAGACCTTTCTCATGTTCTCTCATATTGTAATGATACCTTTTCCAATAGTTGCATAAGACACTGTATAGAAAAAAAATAGATTCCCATATTACAACAGCTAAAACTTCACTTGCAGATGTGCTCTGAAAGTTTAATATCCTATAAAGGAAAATCCTATAAAGGATTTTATTTTTATTAATAAATATGATCAAATTCCCCACAACTTATCATACAAAGCATTTTCCAAAACAGTATGAAAAGGTCTGCATCACAATGCATTATTTTAGAAAATAACATTGGAGAAAAGAACAATGGGGCAAAACCAAGTCACAGGCACGTCTCTGCAGCCGATTGCATCAAAACAGTTTGGAAATCTCATCCGAAGCGCTCTTTGGTGGTCTGACCACCAAAAGTGAGCGAAACAGAAGTTGTTGCCTAACTGAAGTCCCTCTTACCATGCCAAGCCCCAAGCAGACACAGCCATAAACCTGCTGCCACTGTCACTCCTCTGCTCCAGGCGCAGGAATGAGGAAAGGGGCTCAGCCCAAGGCCCCTCCACAGCTGGAGAATGCAGCGGAATTTGGTGGGCACCCAGGCACCTCAGCATGACACCGGCCCCTCGCTCCACGCTGGCGACCCTGGCGTTCGCTCCTGTGATGGGGACAGGAGGCGCAGGCAGAGATGGCACCGGCATCCGCGGGCAGCACCCTCTGCAGCGCGGCACGGGCTGCCCACACGGCCAGGCGGCGCGACCGGCACAGCCCCACGGCCATTCCTGCCACGGCCTCACGTTCTCCAGAGGCGAGCACGGGCAGCATGCTCTGCACACCGAGAGGAGACACTGCTCTATGCGAGATGCACCGCGTAGGTTTGCTTGCACTTAAAACTATATACTAGTATATCAAGCTATATACTAAAACAAAGGACAACAAACTGCCTGCCTGCCTGCCATTAGGTGCATCCTACGTTAACAGTCAGGTTGCCCTCAGAGGAACAGGCTGGTCCCTGTGGAATGGGGCACGGAGCCGGCGCACACGAGGGCACGAGCAGCGCCACTCCGTCCAAGCGGCCCAGAGCACGGAGCTCCCTGCCAGTGCAAACACCCGAGAGGCAGCAGGAGCGCCTCCCCCTCGCACTGCCCGATTCCCAGCTACCTTAAACTTATCAAGAGAGTCATTTCCATTTATTGATTCTATTGAGCTGCCAAAAAAACAGTCTTTAGTGGAAGCTGCTACAGTGCAGCTGTTACTTTCTCCTCTTAGCCCCAGCATTCCCAAATCATGCTAGTCAAGAGGCTTAACTAGCCTAAGAAAAACAAGATGTTTCTAGACATGTCATTTGTACCAAGACTCTTCTTAAGCAGCCATACAGATTCCCAGACTGAACGCAAGGCTTAAAAGATGTTTTCATTAATTAACAAGTTGGCTAAACAATACAAAGCTCACAGATATACTTGGAGATTCCTATGCAAAGAAGGTGACACAGCCAGGCTGGCTGCGCTGTATGTCACCAGAAAGTCCTAGGAGGAGAGGACCCAACAGTCCTAGGAGAGCGAGGTGCACAGTTAGCATTGCACCAACACGAACCGTGGACATCGTCTGTGTTCTTCATGGCGCAGACTCTGTCAGGATATTTAGTAAGAACCACAGGCATCTAGAGCTTCACATAAATGCTTATTAATCATCTATTTATATACAATATGCTGGCTGTCTGTTGAAAATCGTTTTCTCTAAAAATCATGGTTTGCTATAGCAGGGCAGAACAGCTTCTCTGCTGAAAAACTTCATTTCTCTCAGTCTCTCCTGGGATTTAGCGGTACTAAGAATCCAGGATACAACTATTACACCTACCGATGAAGCAAGAGACTGAATGAAGGAATCCATTCAAGCTCTGCTTACTCAACATTAACACTGAATATTTCAAAGGGGGAAGGAGAGGGGGAAGAGCAGAAACGCACAGAAACTGGTTTTGTTACCAAATCCCTCTCCAACGACGGATCCCTAACGTTGCTTCGGGCCACCAGTGTGCGCTAAGAATCCCTGCACAGTTCCAGGAATGAATAAGCGCTACTTTTCTTTCACCCTTCCCAATGACAATAATTTTCAGCAGTAACTCATGCAAGTAGTCTCAGTGTTTGACTAACATTCTCTTTAACATGTGCTGCTTATTTTAAATAAGAGCATCACCCCCACAATTAGAAATATATTCATCAATCTCACAGCGAATAAGTTCAGTTTTGATCACTGAATACTTCTACAGCTAAACTTTTCCCAATATCACTGAGTTGTCATTACTACAGGTGAATATTTTGACATAAAATGAAGCAAAGTATCCAGCCAAACAATAATTTTAAGGTATGCGTAATTAACAGGAGCACTGCTGCAGTAACACTACCGCAGGAAACAGAAATAGCTGCAGGTTCGTTTGGCTCGGCTGTCTGTAGAACACAGCAGCTCCTCTGTATTTAAAACAAGGATGCACCACAGCCTTCCGCCACGGAGCCAGACATCCCACTTACGCACGGCCCAAGCCTTTGCTGACTGCTTTAAAAGCAGTTTTGTACCTCGAGGCTCCATTAAAGAGACCACTGCATAAATACAACAGTACAGCATATCCCAGGTACATAAAATTAACTTTACATTTCTCTCAAAGTGACTTATTTTTACTCACAGTTCACTATTAAAGGCTAACTGAGCTTTATTATTACTAAAAACTTGGAAGCCTCTTTCTTGCACACCAATAAGTTTAGCCAAAATTCCTCAGGCCGCAAAAGAGGTTCTTCCCACGTTCCTTGGCATATCTACTATAGCAGAGCCTTGATTTCATTAAAAACTGTTAGCTAAATTAAGTAAGCGTCAGGTTTACTTAACTTAAAGGCGTAATTAACTTAGGTAAACAAAACTGTGGCTCTTCAGTTGACAGGAAGGATCCTGACCCACACGAAAGGGTGACTTTGAAAGTCACACGCACAGCTCAAAGGCAGCGCACCGAGGCCGACCGCTTGACGTGATGCAACAACCTTCCCCTGATACAGCGAACGGCTCTGGTGTTGGATCCAGGGCCCTACCTGAGCGGGACGGTTGGGCAACACAAGGTTATCTCCTCACGCTGACCTCGGCTTTAGTATGGCAAATAACACCATTATTTTTGTAAGCAAGATTGGGGGGAAAAAAAAAGATCATTTCTATCACCAGTACCAAAGAACCTCGACTTTATTGTGCCTTAAAACACGCGGAGACAAAACAGCTACAAACCAAAAAGCGCCAATAGGGGTTATCGTACGCGGACCTCCCAAATCCAGATGTTAAACAGAAAGACGAGCACCAGGAATGCTCCAAGGGGCTCCCCTTCCCACCCGTGGAATTCCACACAGCGGGAGCACAGGCTCCCGTTCCCGTGCGCGCCAGGGAGGTTTCCTGCTGCTTCTCTGGGATGAGGCGGGGGGAGAAGGTGCGAGGGGGAGAGCAGGACGCGCGAGGGCAGAGACAGAACCGCCCCGGCCAGCGCTGCCACCTCCGACACGGAATCGGCCGGCGAGGCGCCGCGGCCGCGGGCCCCGCGCACTCACCCAGCGCCACCTGGCAGGCCCTGCGCAGCTGCCCGTGCGGCGGCCGCTTCGCCTCCTTCTCGGCCAGGATCTTCTCG
>JAWLRI010000180.1:501913-526013 GCA_034781795.1 Crypturellus tataupa | reverse complement strand
GCTGAGGCGGCCGGTGCGAGACCGGGACCGGGACGGGGACGGGAATGGGAATGGGAATGGGAACGGGAACGGGACAGGGACCGGGACCGGGACGGGAACGGGAACGGGAACAGGAATGGGGACGGGGACGGGGCAGCGCCCAGGCCGGCCTCGCTGGGGCGAGAGGGTCGGAGCTTCCCCCTTCCCAATGCCCCGCGGTGTGAAATCCTGAGGGGAGAACGGGACAACTGGTCTAGGGGAGCAGCTTCTGAATCAGTAATAAAGAATTGCCGGCAATTGCAATTATTTACGTTTATTGACGTACCGAAAAGGAGGAGATACTAATAAAATCCACTTCCTGTTAAGACACTTTTGATGCGAGCGCCTCGGCTCTTGCACAATCACCTCTAGCTTTCCCGAACACGGAGCCTGACGCGGAGCCCGTGAGGAACTGTGCGCGTGATGGACCGTGGCAATGGCGCACACTGGAGAAGGACGAGGAGCTGCCGGGAAATGCGGGATCCTTCCGAACCTGCGCCCCATTGCTGCCCCTCCGGCTGTCTCGGCTCGCCCGGCAGGAAGGCCTGCGCACCCGGACCTCGTGCCGGGGTGTTCGGAGCCACCGCGGCGCGTGGAGGGGGCCTGGGGCCATCCCCGCTGCACCAGTCACTCCGCAGTGCCCGTAGCCAAACCAGGAAAACGCTGCTGCTGCTAGAGGTTTATGTGGACTCACTCACGGAGAGCTGAGGATTCCCCTTCCAAAGAAAAATTTGGGTTAGAAGGGGGAATCAAACATTACTAACAAGGAAGGGTAAAGAGTGGGGGAAATGCCTCTATAGAAACATTTTTTAAGGTTTGTTACTCTCTGAAGACTTTCGATTTCCCATGGAGGTCAACAGTTCGAGTGTGGTTGTGGTGTGTGATCTCATAGCTCATCATAAGAGCACAATTTATCAGGGTGTAACTCAGTGCACAGTACATGGAACCACCTAGCACATCCTGCTGCTCCTGCTGCTGAAACGTTTAGAAAAACACATCTTGTTTCAGAATGCTGAAAAAGACTACTTTTTCCTGGTGTCTTCCCAGCAGAACTACTAGCATACTACTAAAAACAGTATGTTACTATTTTTAAATAAAAACAACTAGGTAATCATTTTCTATACTTGCTCTTTATATTACAGAATATGTCTGCAGATCTAAAGGTGTTCTTTAAATTCATTACATGGCCAGATATATTGTAAGGGGTATCCAGGAGATATTTGATAATGTGCTTTGGGTTAGTAAACACTGCATGATTTTAGACCCTCTTTGTGTGTCTTTGTATGTCTAGGGTCATTGAAATAGGCGATTTTCAAGTAAACCACTTTGGGTATCAAGCCAGTTTACATGCCAGGTGTTGAATTCATTGGCATTAAAGACCGACATAAGGGTGGTAGGATGGGGTTTAACTGGACTTTTCAAACATTGTTCCCAAAGGCAGAGCCTGGGAAATGGGCTGCCAGGTCCGTGCTGACTCCATGCGGCTCTGCAAGGAGTTGGGCTCTGCATCTCCTGACTCAGCTGCCTCCTCTGATCCCGCCCCAGCACCGCCGAGGCTCTGCTCAGCCGCAGCCTTTGGGATCATCTCCATGGGGTACCTCACTCACTAGCTCACTGACCAGGCTGCATCCAATTTGATTTGCTCTGTTCCAAGGAGCAAGAAATTCAGGATAAATCTAAGAGCTTCATTACTGACAAAAAGAAAAAAAAAAAAAAAGACAAAAAAGGACAATTTCATTTTTACCCTGGCTGGTTTAGTTTAGCACATCCTACATAAGAAAAGGTCTAATAGGTCTCCCTAACAATTTCTGCCTGTGAGGAAGGGACAGAGGGAGAAATAATACACAAAAAGGAGTGAACAGAATCACCTATCACAGAGTCAAGTAGTGACACTGAGAGCCCAAAAGTTGAAAGAAAACTGGCTGTGCTTGGACTCGAGAGTCACTTCCTTTCAGTGCTGAAGTCTGTGGTCTCAGTCTGGGTACGAACATGGAACGATGGCTCTGCCTTAGGGCCAAGTCAGAAAGGAACATTTGGCTGATGCAAGTGAACCTCTCCTCATGCTCAGGTGGAAACGTCTTGCTGGGAATGTGAAGGAGAATGTCCCTCATTTTTGCTTCTGAGCAGTGATAAGGCAAATAGCCCTCTCTCTTGAAAAGCTACTCGTTCATCAGAACAAGAGAAAATTTGTGGTTATTAGTGTAGACAAAGGAGCAGAGCAGCCCTACTGAATAAACATTAAGGGATATTTATTCAGAAAAAGGGGAAGGGGGCATTGATTCTTATTTATAGCTGAGGAATGTTCTGCTTATTTCCATTCTTATGGCCCTTTATTCTCAGAAGTTTCTGGAGAACTTCATCCTTTATTGCTACAGATAATGTGTAGACAAGTCCTTGCAGACCTCTGCTAGCATCTAGGATGGTGTCGCGTCTCCTTCCCGTGTTATTGTGGGATTTGAGGCAAAGGAAACCAGACTCCTGACTCAGGCTGGTTGGGTGGATGTGCGCATTGCCCCAGCTGACCACAGGGCTGTTTCAAACGGACAAGATCATTCAGCTCCCTGAGAAGTGCACATGAGCGAGACGCAGTGTCAGGGCAGTGCGGGCAGATCCCTGATGCTCTGACAGCAGCTCCTGAGGAAGTTGTCCATGGAGGAGCCTCCTCTCTGCCCTCATCAGCAGAGAGTCCCATGCAAAGAGGCAGATGATTCTAATTGCTAACCCCTTTTTACCAAAATGTACTCTTTCCTCTTGGTTAGGCTTAGCCCCTGCTGTTGATTTTGGTATGATGATGCTGTAAACATTTAGCTATTCAGCTAAGCTAACCCGTCTCCTTGCCATCACCAATGCCCTCACTACCCGGGAGATCTGGAATACAGAGCAAATCTTTATTTCCCCTCTCAAAATGCTGGTGAGAGAGCTTTGTGCATTCTTGAAATGTATTTTACTGTGTGCTGCAGCTTTTGGACAGGATGAGAGGCAGGTTAGAGCCCAGTTAACAGGCAGCGATGACACCAGTCAACATACAAGTCTGGGGGGGAAAGAGGGAGCAGAATGCTTTGCTGATGGTATCTGTCCTGTTGCATGAGGCAGGAGCTGGAAAGTCCTGATCTTCTTCCTCACACATGCAGCCCACTCAGCAACATCCTAATATCCCCAAACCGAGAAATCTTAGAGGATGACACAGGATGTATAATATCCAGGGGAAAACAAATGAAAGAAAACAAAACACAGTATCATAACACAGCACCACAAGCTAGAAAAATAAAATCTACGGCGATGTTTTCTGTGAATCACTCCAAGATGCAGATGGGCCTTGGGAATGATAAAGGAAAGTGTGTGTATAGAAACCCATAAAACTTAACAAAAGGCTTGTGCCACTTTTTAGCCTGTAGGCTTGTCCTCTGGGCTTGCAGACTTGCTCAGAGCATCTGTGTTTAATGCCTCTAGCCAGAGGCTTTTATGAGAAACTCAAAATATTCTTTGATTACAATAACTAGAGGTGCTGCCGCCTGTTCAGCTCACCCCAAGTGCAAAGATACCAGTTCTTGACTCCCAATTGGCAGTGAGTGGTGCTGACAGCCATGACTTCATGCGAGGAGGGAAAGGTTAATACGAGAAGCACTGAACGTCAGGACAGTTTATTTCCAGGCCAGCAGCATTAAATTGATATCCTGGAGTTCAAATTTCTGCAGTGGGGCTTAACATATCACACCAATTGGTTTCTCTTGACTGAAGCAATCAGTTATAATTATCAAAATGTAAAAACTTTTAATCATATTGGAACTGCCTGTCCTCTGGTGCTGTGTATTTGATAGCAGTATTTCCAACTTTTTTCACAGCAAGATAGTTAGCTGCTTGACAGTTGGTTGGATGCTCCATAGCCTAAGACTGAATTTTATGAAAACTCACACCTGAGAGCCCTTTCTGAAATGCACCAGTGCAAGCTCATTCTTATGGCGCTTCCTGAAAGTGTTTTTTTCTGTTTTTCTCTTCTCATTTACACCCAGGGCAAGTGCACAGGGATGTACCCAATTAGGCTTTCTCATCCATACCCAGTTTTACTCAAGCAAACTTTTGTTTTATCTCCCTCAACAAACTCTAGAAAGCCCTGTCCCTACCTGCAGACAGGCAGGATATGGTGACACATCAGCTGGGCATTCTGCCTCCTTTAAAGTGCTCCAACTTGGAGTCTTTGCTATTAGAGTTCAGATTTATCCCATGTAAATTCCCCAAACTGAAGCCCTGGACGAAGTAGTGCAGGTTCCTCATTTAGGCTGGCCAGTTAAATGCTCATTTATAGGTGAGGTGAAGTGAGGTACCTCAGGCTCAAGTGCAGTTTTGGGTTCTTCATTTTCATGATTTTTATCATCTCTAATAGCGATGGAAATTGTTCTGTGACATTTTTAAACTTAGTTGAATTTAATGAATTATTAAAATTAATTTTAAGTTAATCTTAAAAAGCTAATAGGAAAGAACGGATTAACCTAAATCATCATCTTCCATAGTAGCAAGCAAACAGCACAGCGTTACATTGGAAATGAATGAAATGGACCAAAGTAAGCATAAATAGTAATAAGAAACATCACTGGTGAAAATAAAATAAGTTGTAAAGATCATTTAGGGTATTATTAAGTACGCACACATGAAAATATTTGTTATAATTCTGTAAAATATTATGTTAGCTATATCCAAAATCTTTTAGTATGTGCTAAAATTAATTATCTCAAAAATCAGATCCAAAGACAAATAACAAGCGCTGTCCAAAGCAGACTTTCCTAGAGTTTTTGAGTGGAATTTCATAAGCCTGCCCCGAGTTCCTGGAACACAGACAGCCCTGGGCTAAGCACAGGGCCAGTTCTGCAGGAGGAGCTTTGCCAGGATGAGGGTGTCAGTCCGTACAGTGTGGGGCAGTTCTAGCAGCCGTATCGATGGTGAAGGATTGCAGCAAGGAATCTGCTAAATCTGCCAGGACAGCCCCGAGACATGGTCCTGCCGTAGGACACGAGGCATCTACTCTTCCCCTCCCTGCTAAATTCACATTCCTGTGGTACCAGCAAAGTATTCCTAGTAGGAAGCTCTGGGACGTCTTTGCTGGTAATTCCTCTGGCCTCGAGCAGTGCACAGCTTTGCAGCAGAGTATAGTTTTGCCGTATGAATGTTAACCACATCAAGAGCTTCTGGCAGCAGAGCTGCATTAATCTCAACCACACCTCGCCACAACTCGTGTCAAGCGTGGACCTGGAACTGTCTAACAATAAGACTATAAACATCTTCGCTGACCTACCATACGTTACCTGGAACCCAATGGATTTACTTTGGATTTATAGCCATGTGAGTCTGAGTCCAATTTAGCCCGGAGAAATGCAATTTAGCCTTTCTTACAACTGATCTATGTGCTAAAAGATTCAAGTAGTTGATTTCCCTCCAATTCTATAATTATGTTTTCAATAATTCATGCATTTTTGTATATCTTTGATTTTCTTTTAAAGGAATTGGGGCAGATTATCAAACCTTGTAGACCCATGGGTACATGATATTGATTTCATTTTGGATGTGCTCATTTGTCTGTACTACTTTGTATAATTGTCCCCTGTACAAATTTGTTTGTTCACCATTTAAAATCTGCAGGAATGAGCAAGTCTGACCCTCTCGTTAGAAAGACGGAGAAGTTCTGAAGCCAGCAGTGTGTTTTACAGAGAATCTGTTTGTTGCATAGAAAGATCAAATGCTTGTTTTAGTGTGCAGATATTTTATACTTCCTCCTGCTGATTATTTTTTAATTTATTAAAACACACATTTGCATGTAAATATATAAAATAATTTATACATTCATATATGTGAATATAAAAATATATTAATAAATTGATAATAAAATATATGAATAAATTGATTATAAAATATGTGTGTTATATATTTATTCTATTTTAATATAATACCTATATGTAAATGTATTTTTAAAGTAAGCTCACAATGAGAGAAATGACCAGAGAAAACGATCCTCAGAACTTGTGCAGTTTTCTCCTGCTGCCCATGCATCTGACTGTGCTTTTATTTACATTAGCGTAAGTCTGGGGTGATTCTGCCTCGTCAGTGGAATTACAGCGGTGCAGAAGTGACGGAGCTGAAGGCAAATGAGGCCCCGGTCCTTTTTGGAGCGGTGCTGACTTAGTTATTGACACAAACAAGCCGCAATTACTGTCAGCAGGACTGCAGAACTAATTAGGCAGCAGAAGCTCTTCATGTGTTGTCAGCTAAATCATCAGCTCTGATTTTAGGATTTTTACTGCGGGACAGGATTAGTTTTGATGGAAGAAGCAAAATGGACACAGGGTGGGGTCCACACTCCCATAGGAATATATGATGTGCACAGAGCTATTCAAGAAGAAGGCAAGGCAAATTTAGTGTTTATTTTTGGGGCACTGATGAATTTTGGATTATTACAGCTCACCAGCTGACAGCTAACAGTGAAGTCAAATGTATGGCTGATAAAGGTGAGATTAAATTTGCTATAGAAGCTGCACTAAGATCAGGCCTTCATCTACCAGGATAAAATAAGAGCTGTCTGGAGAAATAAATCCGGTTTGTGGAGGAGAAGAACTGGCTGCTCCAAGTTATTAACAAGGGACATGGATCTTAGTTTAAGTATCAGTAGGGCGATCCCTTCATTGCCCAGGGCCTAGTCCAGGACCTAGAACATGGAAACATTTTAGCAGGAAACATCCTGCTTAAATTTTACCATCTAGTTAGGGTTAGGGCTAACATTAGACCTGAGTTTACAAGGGACAGCTTAGTTTAGGTTTAGTCCTAAATTCAGTTTATTGCTGTTATACCCCAGCAAACTACGGTTAGTTTTGTGACTCACATCCTTTCAGCAGTCTCTCCTTTGCACAGCACCAGCCATCATTATTTTAATACAAACGAGCCAGTCATCCATGCCAAGAGGAACATCTTCCAGGGAAACAGCTTTGCACGTGCAATATAATCTGGAAAAAAATGCAGTCACTCCTCCCTGGAGGAGAAGTGCGCTGTGTATGCCACCATCCCAGGAGCCCATCTGCCACATTCACTACAGAAGAACCTAAAAGGCACCTAAAACAAGTTTGTGGATTTTGTTTCTAGAAACAGGCATCAAAAAATTGAGGTGTCCTTTTGTCCCTAGCAAATTCTTTGGCCTTGTCCCAGTGCAGCACAAATGGATCATACACGTCCCATGCAGTTTGCCTAGGGGCCCCTCCTTTCTCCTTGGTTTACCCACAACCTTTCCCATTTTCTCACCAGTTTGCCTTTGTGTTACATGTAATGCCCTAAGAAAACCTTTCGCAATGTTTACTCACTGAAACAGCACACTAGGTAAAAATCTATAGCTTTTTCTTTACAAACATAATAAATGAGAAATTTGAGGAACAGAAATGTGATCTGCAGCAGTACTCAAAGGCAAACTAAATGCTTTGGCAATACCGTAACCTCCAAAACCTGGCGGACAAGATCATTCTCCAGCAGAAAGCTTTCCTCAGCCACAGTGGAAATAACTCAGAAACACCAGTATTTACAGCGGAGCGGCATTCACCCCGTGCCACATCCTGGGGTCCCCGATGAGGAGTAACAAGGCGGTAATTGATGCTTTCCCTGTTGCTCCCGGCCTGTCCCCCGCGTGGGCCCTTCCAGGCCCCCAACCTGCGCACACGTGATAAGGTGAGACCAGGATCTGCAGCCCAGGGCCAACAAGCACTCCCATTTCTGCCTTCCTCTTTGTTTCTTTCCCTCTGTTTCACAAAAATCTGAGTATTTTTAAAACACCTTGGCACCTTCCTTGCCAAGCTGGCTAAAGAGAAGGTCGCAGCAGAGTTACCGAGTTCGTCCTGATGCTTAGGTGACGCAGCATCTGAAGCAGCTGGGAGCACATTTGAGTTAGACTTCATAATTTGAAAATACTGGATGCCCGTGCTGAGAAAGATGCCCTGTTTCCTGTACATAACATCCTTTGGAGCTGCGTTCCTGTTAGACCGCATTCTTTTCCCCATCGATTTTAGCCCTTGCTTAAACTATTTTTTTTCACTTGAGGGCGCCAAAAGTCTAGCTCCAAAAAGCGAACGCACTTCCTCCGTTTGTAAGCAGTGCTGCTCAGAGCTAAAGCAAGACAAAAAGAAATCACATTGCCTGATCACTAGAGTGCAAATAATGATTTTTAGTCGCATGCATCGCTGTGCGACACAAATTGTTGCACGCTAGAGCGGGGAAGATGCTCTCTCATGCACGGCTGCTGCCGGCCTTGGGCGAGGAGAAGCCCAGGAGCTTGCCCAGGAGCTCCATGTCGCATCTGCTTCTCCAGGAGCAGTTCCTCTCGCAGTGAGCAGACACATGCTGCAGTCACACCATTACATTAAACACAGCCCTGAAGATTTTGGGTTTGTTTGTCACCATCAGATGTGTTGCCAATCCCTCCCAGCCCGTGGATGTCTCAATTTGTAGCTACTGCTCCGTTCCTACTTACTTCAGCAGCAGATCCCATTCTCACAGACCTGAAGAGTTCATTCCAACCAGTTTCTCCCTCTCCTCCCTCTAGCTCCTCCTTTTCAATGACCCTTTTTGGCATTGATCTGCACAGCAGTTTTTTTGTTTGTTTGTTTGTTTTATTTTATTTATTTCCTCTTTTGAAAATCCTTAAGCAAAACACCAACTTTCTGCTCCCCCCTCACTTTGCACTGTGATTCAAGCTGCAGGGCACTTGCTGAACACCAGAGGTGACAACAGCAATATTCCATTGATGTCATTAGCAAAGCCACTTTTCATAGATAAATGACATATGACTAATACATTGGTCATGCTGATGTGCTGGGTTGTATTTTAAATGTTTCTGATGACATTCAGTAACTATTTATATGACTACTAATTAAGAATTATCTGGCCAGAATTATCTGGCTTATTTTAAGCATTTACAAATATTTTAAGCCTCTCTGTCCTCCGGGGGGTTTTCAATAGAGGCTTCATTTTGTTTCAGTGTGAATGAGAAAGCACCAAGAGGGATGTGTTAATGATCACGTGAGAGATGAGCAGCTGAGGGAAGGGTCCCTGTAAAGTGGGTCCTCTCCACGCTGGTGTCACCGTGTTTCCTGCTGCGGTGGCACAGGAGCTCCCGCACCTCCTGCCCAGGCGCAGGGTGGACACTTATCACACATCCCCATGTAGGGCAGCGTGTGAAGAGAGGGGAGGATTCCAGGGAGGATCTTGAGGTGTCCCGAGTCTCCTAGGAGGAGCAGGAGAAGAGCGAGCTGCTCCAAGAACACGTCCCGCCACGTTGTACATGAGGAAATTAGGGCAACGCTGTCAACAGCGGCTCTATCTGTGATGCCGATCACGGCGGGGGACGTACGCGGTGGCAGCGCAGCCCTGTCCCCATTGCATGGCATGGAAACCACAGCACAGCAAGGCCAAAAATAGAGCTGCATTACCTCCCACCTGCATATAGTGGATGGTGTCTGTAGGGTGTTCATCTAATCAACATGCCTTTTAGCTCCAGCACTGACCGGAGACTTGTATCCACCCAATAATTTAAAACCAATGGAGTTGTTTTCAGTGATGCTCATGTCAGCACGCATGAAAAAAAAAAAGATTTTCAGAGGGGCATCTCACTAATTTGCAGTTATGGAGATGGTACGTGCAAATCATCAAAATACACCATGGGATAATGCCAGGAATTTAATTTCTACTTAAAATAACCAGAAATTTAGAAATACATTTAGCAAAAGCACATGGTTAGGTCATGTTTTTATAATAAGTAATAAAAAGTAGAAGGAATAATAGAGAAAAAAAATGGAAACATTACTTCCTTTCTACAGCAGCTTGAACAAAATTGTAACACAACGGAGAGATTTGGAGATTGATAACTTCACTGTGCCCTTCACCGTGGTCAATCCGATGGGAAAGGCCTCAGATAACCTGATTTTCACCTGCAGTTGCTCCATGAGGAGGCCACAGACCAGGGGTCCCAGGGCTGCTCTAGCAGAGCCGCGAGGTTTGGGCAGAAACTCCCATGGTTACAAGATCATAACGTGCGTGCTGGTTTCACAAGCAGTGAAATCCCCTGTCATTTTGCTGTGCGTATTCAGAAACTGAAAAAGCAGAAGTCTTACGGGGATCTCACTAACATTTCCAGGGACTGCAGCATGTATCGTGTGAGGAAAGACGAAGCGAGCAGGGCCTGGTCAGCCTGGAGAAGGCTGCTGGTCAATATGGATAAGTAGCTGAGTGGAGAACGTAGAGGACGGGGCCGAACTCCCCTCAGCGGTGGCCAGTGACAGGACAAGGGGTAATGGGTATATACTGAAACACAGGAGGTTCCACCTCCATGTGAGGAAGAACTTCTTTACTGTGCGGGTGGCAGAGCCCTGGCACAGGCTGCCCAGAGAGGCCATGGAGGCTCCTTCTCTGGAGATCTCCAAACCCGCCTGGTGCCACCCTGTGCCCCTGCTCTGGGGGTCCCTGCTGGAGCAGGGCTTGGACTGGATGATCCCAAGAGGTCCCTGCCAACCTCAGCCATTCCGTGTGATTCTGTTTTGTCTCCTGTGGCAGCTACAAGACCCAACACTTTGCTGGCAGTTCAGCTGGCCGGAGGGAGCCAGAATGGGTAGAGTCGCTGCCCTGGAGGCAGCGGGGGCCGCTGCTCCGCCATGAGGCCGGGCGTCAGCGCGACGGCACCGAGCGCTCGCACCACGGCAGAGCAGGGGGCCAGGACCGCGTTAGAGCTGCCTCATTTTATCCGAAGCCTCCAGATTCGCTGATGAGATGGCTTGGCTGATACTGATTATTGCTCATCTCTGTACATCTGTAACCTGCCTGTTTTGGTCCCTAGTGCCATGGGTGGGTTTTCCATGGGACACAACCTCACACCGAGTGTCAGTCTGCACGGTTCTTTACTCCAGATTAAGGAGTAAACAGGTCCACGTTTTGTGTGACCAGCCCCTCCTCAACCTCATATGTGCAACCAACCCCTCCTCAACCTCATACCTTGAATTCTTCAGCAGCCTGCAAATTAGTTCATTTAAAAACCCAGAGTGCAGAAAATAAAATGAGAATTTCTTCCTTCTCTAACATTATTGTACATACCAGTTTCTGCTTTCAGAAATCATAGTTATTTCTGTTAAGCAGTAGTGGCATGTCCTCAATGACAGGATATGTGAAGCCAAGCCTAGAAATTGCCTGTTTCAGACCAGAATGCCACTCAAAATAGCTCTGACCTGTGAGACCAAATTAGAATGATTTCATCTAGAGATCACATAGAACACTGATTGCCTACCCCTTCCACCATTCTTTTAACTACTTTAATTAAATGGGAAAACAGGAAACATTTTTTTTTTAATGACTGGGACAGGTAGGACAATGTTGTGATTCCGACCAGAGAGGTCAACCTCTCTGCAACTTCCAGAACACGCAGTGCAAGGGAACTGCAAATCATTTTCCTTAGCCAAGGACCATTTATCCTCCTGGAAAAGGGAAAAATGACAAGCGGCATTTAAACTTACATAGCCTGCAAGCAGGTAATTGAGCTGCTAGATATGGCACTGTGAATATGCTGTGTTTGTTCATATGTGCATGATTATAATGTCTCTGTTTTACAAAAACAAAAATGGCAAAATGTGACCATGAAGTTGGCCTGTCAAAGAAAGAGTAGCCATCACCGTGATTAAGTTGGTAGAGCCTGAGAGCTCTGCCCATTACCTGTCTAGAGATGTTTCTGGTTCACGGTTGACAAGTGGCTGGTGTTAATGGAGCCCCTTTGCCCTCCTGATAATTCCCTCTGTACAATAGACCATAGTAAAGACAGCTTAGTCTGCATTAAGTTTGACATGTGTCTCTTTTGCCAGAGCACCAAATGCACCTGGGCTTTCCAGTATGTGGCCTACGGTTTAAATATAGTGTCTCGATCTCGCAGCTCGCATAGTTCTGATCAGATTAAGCACCCTCAGCAAACTGGCCGCTGCTCCCACTGAACTAAGAGTCTGTGACTGACTGCACTGGAAGAAGCTTTGGCACAGCTCAGAACTGTTTGTCAAGGTTTTGTTTTTTCTAAGGGGAGAATAAAAGTTCTTTGGCTAATTTAAAGCAATACAGACTAGTTCCACGTTACTACTCAATCCAGCTAACACCAGGCTACCCAGAATTTAGCTGCATGCTGTGTGTTCATGGTCAGAGACGTGCAAGAGAAGGAAGTCTTTCAGACCAAACCCAACAGATCAGCAGGGAAAGCACAGATGTCTCCGCGTGTATGCGTTTGGGAGGGAATACAGTGCCAGTCACAAGGATTGCCATCAGACTGATATAAAAAGCTAGTTGTAGCAGATAGATCTGCAGCACAAAACATAAATCAAGTGCTTACAATGCCTAACAGGTGGACACAGTTCACAGTTTGTGTAAGCTACTTCCTTGGCAAGAAGCTTCTCTGGATGCCTGCCCAGAGGCCAGGTGCTCCTCGCTGACTGACGGGACTCACTTCGTCCCACTGCCCCCACTGCCATATTGCTGCGCATTTCACCCTAAGAAAGAGGCAGAATGGACAGAATAATTCCAGGGGAAACACCACTGGTCTGTACAGTAGCTCCATTCCTAGCCCAGCATTAGCAGAAATTTATTACAGATCTTCTTTTCCTTCTGCAGCCCATTTTTAATCATTTCCATGGGGAGTGATTCTATTTATTCTGCTTGGCTTCTCGCTGTGTTCCCTGCTGACTGGTAATGTATTAGCAGATTTCCCAGGGGACTCTACAAGTGATTCACTGTCTCAGCCCTCTGAATTTTTACCAGTTCAATATTGCATGTCCTAAAGTCAATAAATTTGGGGTTTGGTAAAGAGATCTCCCATTGCTTACACTATAATTAAGGTAATTGAAGGATTAATAAAACAAATTATCAAGCAGGTGTTTAACTGAGACTTCGGGTGGTAGAGGCAAGATATTTTATCATGAAGTTTCTATGTAATTCTCTCTTTCTCATTCCATGAGTTTCCTTTAAATCCAGCCCTGGGACCTTCTGTGTCTTTCTGACCAACTTGCAGGCAGCATCTGACATGCTACGTCCATTCCTCCCGGGGAAAGACATGTAATTTGAGAAAAGGACAGTGTATCTAAATAGCACCAGGCAATGTCATGATATGAAAAGTTAACCATTTGGTGGAAGAGACAATATAACTGCATTTATACAGTGCCGTCTTAGATCAATTAGTGCAACTGTGTCTGTAATTAGCCACATCCAGCATTGCACTAATGCAACGATTAGCCCCAAAGCTGGCGCAGTGCCGGTGCGCAGCTGCGATGCACCTTGCAGTAAGGCACAAAGCGTGAGAGCAATATAGGGACTGTGGGAGATTTACACAACTCTAAGCCAGTCAAAATTATTTTCTGCCTTTTTTTTTCTCATAAAGATAACAGGACAGATCATTGTCTTTTTTAAAAAATAGATATATTTACTCTAAAAAATAGAAAGCAGAGCAAGAGAACAGATGGGGAAAATACTTTTGCCAATCACTGCTTTTGACTCCAGAGTGAGAAGTCTAATTGAGTGGAAAGACAAATGAAACTGAGTAGCTCCCACACTCTGAAGTGTCTGAGATGGAAGACCCAGGGCTGGATAATCACTCGCTCGCAATCCTTCCTGACTGAGAGGTGATAATGAGACTTTATTTGCCACACAAGCATGTGCTAGTTAGATCTGCATGTATTTAAATGCCATAGGACTGACTTGTTACACATTCTATTTTGTGCACAGAGAAGCCTCTTTTGCATAGTATTTTGCTTTTTGTTGAGGAAATGTTTTAATTATTCCAATTTTGCTGACAAAACCTTAGCATTCAGTGCAAATGAATGAAATAAATAGAACACACCGAAGATTCTGGGTACAGGATAACATCACATCAGAATTTCTTAGACTGGAAGGAGTTGAACAACGCTCGCAGACCTGCAGGGTTTTAGCAATTGCTTTCCACCTCTGATATACAGCCCATGCCCTGCTTACCAGGGGGGTGACTTCAGTCGCGGAGAGAGCTTTTAACAGCCTCAGGAATCAAATTGGCAAATGACACTGTCTCTGACCTTTCAGCTAATCTTCATATCACTTCATTTCTTGTTAGAGACTTACAAAGTCACCAAGAAATGGCCTGGGCTTTACTGTGCAGTATGGATTTTACTCATTCATGTGCAGAGCTCTGTGTGTTCTTGACAAAACCCATTCAAGACAGTTTCTTGGCTCCTTGATTCAGATTTAAGAAGACTTGTTTCCTTCCCTCTCAGCAGGAAAGGCTTCCTCTCTCTGCTCATTACTGTATTCATTTATTCTTCCTTTGCTGCTAGGTATTCTTCAGAGGAACCTTCATGCGGACAAAAGGAGCCTTGTTTTGGTTTCACCCCTTGCATCTTCTTCCTCCTGCACCAGAATTGACATGGGTAATGCAACAGAAATTCGGGGAGCTCTCTGGTTACCCTGACTTTATTTAGGTTTCATTTTCTTTCTACTTTCAGTATTTCACAAATACATCAGTTTTGTCACTATCTATTTCTGTTTTCTCTGGTCATATTTAGTCTCATGGAGCATATGTGCAGGGCGGGAGGGAATAGGGAAATGGCTCTGGTTTCGTTTATAAACTCCCACATCACTTTTCTGCCCTGCTGTCACTGCAGTGCTGAGGGCTTGCGTGACCTTCTCGAATGTCTCTGTCTCATCACACTGGCTCTTCGGACCTTCGTCGTAAAAATTATATTTTAGCTCTCTAGTTTCACCCTGTATTTCTGTACTCTGTTGCTTAAATCTCAGCTACCATTTTAATGGAACTTCCTGAAAAAAAAATTAGTTGCTGTATGTTGTACTGACATAGAGAAAAGAAGCTGTAAGCTGCCCTGCTCTGGCGTTACTAGTCAGCACGCTCAGCTTGAAACCAAAATGGTTCTGTAATTTGTTCAGCCAGTAGAGTGGAAACAAAATTTGCATATCAGAGGTCATTAAAATGTGGATTCAGATATACTGAGAGTCCTGCCCCATCCAACCTTAGGCGGATGACAACGCCAGTGACTCCAGTTGTTGTTCCAGTTTGTTGTTCTTTCCTGCTGTGACTTGATGAATACGGAGCAGAAACCGGGCTCTTAAGGGTCGGTTTTTCAAACGAGGCAGCGCTCTCTGCGTTCTTCTGAAGATGTTCTCCTTACGCCTGGGAGATGGAAACCAGAACGGGTGTTTTGCCTCCTTGCAGGGACTGGCGGGGCTCAGCGATGCTCCCCAAAGTCTGCAAGGAGCTTCAGGAAGGCCTGAATCCTGCAGCTCCATTTGTGGCTTGGCACATAGATGTATAACCAGTCACCAAAGAGAACAGCAGTGGGTTTGAAGGTGTGAAAAGGGCTGAATTATCTAGTTCAAGTTAACATCCTAAAGAAAGGCACAAAAATCCCACTTAGCTTCTACAGTTACCTAACATCAGGGTGCATCCAAGAGCAATCTTCAGTTCTGAAGGGAGGTTGTATTTTTTCGCTGCTTTCTCACGGAAGTTATCCTGAACAAAACTTCACATTTTTTACATTGGGATTGAGACTAGAAAATTTTAGCCCAAATGAGGATCTCTCAAAGCGTGTGGATCCCTCAAAGCAAAGAATTTCTCCAGGCTTCTGAAAGCAAGCGAGTTGTGACTGACACACTTGGTATGTGTCAAACAATAGAACTTGCTTGCTGAAAAAGCTACAAGAAACACAGCCCTGTGCTGTTTCCTTCCATCTTCAGGCTACGGCCTTCTGTGCGCGGTGTCCTGGGCCATTAGTGTTTACATGAAGTTCTGTCTTCCGCGGTGAAACGCACAGGCCTCCTCCTAACTCTAATCTGCCATCGTTGCCTTCCTGTTATGACTCGGACAGCCCTTCCACTGCGCTTCAGATGAAAGTGCTTGCTGATTTCATGAGTGATTCTGTCAGTTTCACAGTAATTTTATTACTACACCAACTTTTAGTGTTTCTGCACAAAATCTGCAAGGGAAAAAAAAGAAGGGCCTCTGTGATAATATCGATATATCGATGAGAAAGGTCTGATTCCTGCTCTCCGACGGGTCAGTTAGCACTCTGGTAGAGCTGGTGACGCATTCCCAGTGTCTTTACTCCTATGGTGTGTGCTCACCGCCCATGCCCGGACCCTGTGCATTGGCTCTAGCTCCAGGGAGCGCATACAGCATCACTGCATGCAGCAGCACGAGGCTATCGCTTCCCAAGGGGGTTCAAACTGCTCTGCGTGGGAGTTGCTGTGAGGAGGGGCAGCCCCATCCTTGCCCCAGCCCTGCTCTCACCACAAGGCCTTTCGCCTCCCGCCATGCCCCGGGCTCCTGGATACTGCACATGGAGCCAGTCAGGGAGGGGGCAAATCTGGGTGAAAAAGCAGCTTTCGTTTGTTTGTCTACGGGGTAATTTTCAGCTGGATCAGGTCATCCATTCCGGGTCCCATCCACCATACGGTCACAAAGAAGGTGCTGAAAACATGTAGTCATGGAGAAAGGGGGGAAAGTGTAGCCCACATTTAGATTGGCCGAAGTCCAATCATGAAGCCACAGCCTGAGCTACATACAGGACTAATTTTTTCCCAATTACGTGACTTCAGGCCTATGAACATAAAAATGTGTGCTACAGTATCACGAAGAGGGTTTTACCCTGGTACAAGATGAGTAGGGTATCTGTAAGTGACAAAATTATGTATTACAGTAAAGCTGTCCATTTTGTGCTAATGTGGTATCTAACTGTCTCGGTCCATCCTCAGAAAAAGATTTTTGGTTATCAAACATGGAATTTCCCTACTGATAGAATTTAGTGGAGAAACATTCACACATCATCTCACTAAAGTATATTAGGTTCTTGAGCTTCCCGCTTGTTACAAAATACTGATTTTAGGGTTAGGGAAAAAAACAAAAGTGCAGGTGGAGACAATAAAGAACAGAAATTAGAGCTCTGTTCAAATGAGCATGAAGCGTTGAATGTCAGAGTAGCAGCTGATGCAGCACCACATGTCGTGTGAGGTCTTGAGCCTTTCCCTTACACCACGACAGGGATTAGGGGCCAGTTTAGCCCGTCGCTTAGGCGTGATGTGAACGTAAGCGTGCGAATGATCCATTCGTTCTCGGCGAACCGCTTTAGCACATGCTGCCGCTGAGCGCCAGCAGACGACAGGTTGCTCAGCTCCTGCCAATTCCTGGCCCCCAAGTCAGAATCCGCATCGGCAAAACCACTCAGGCACATGGGAAATGGCAGAAAATAAAACTGGAGAGAAAAGGACAGACGGCTGGATGCCTGATGGGGAACGGGTTGTTTTTCATTTACCTAATAAAATAATGTTTCATTGATCGTCGAATCTCCAATGCATGAGGCTTTTTCTTTTTTTGACTCTAATTAAAAAAAAATAGAATTAGGCACATAACTCCGTTTTCTATCTCTTCATTGCTTTTTTATATCCACTGGTTGTGCTGTCATAAAGATCGGTCAATTTTCCTGAAAAATAAACTGACAGGAATAAAATGTTGGGAAATAACAAGAGACAAATGCACATAAGGAGAAGCAGTTCATAAAGTAAAATACACACCATCATTGATGTTAATTTTTGGTTCATCTACTTAGAGAGAAAAAATTATATGTGTGACTTCTGCTTCGTTGTGTTAGCTTAGGGCAAATAATTATCAGCAACACAATCTGCAAAACTTCCAGCAGCCTCTTCTTTAATACCCCTCCAAAACAATAAGTTTCATAAGAAAACATTAATTTGTCAGCAAAAATGTAAGGAACTGCAAACTTGTAAACAGTCTCATATGGGGAAAAAGTGCTTGGAGTACCACCAGTTTTATTAACTATTTCAGCAAAATCTGGCAAATTTCCAGTTTGCAAGATGCCAGCTGCAAGATACAAAAATCCTCCTGTCTCAAGCATACTGAAGTTTGTTGCAGTTATCTTCCTCAGCCCTGGTTTAAGTGCTTTAGAGGTGAGTACCTAAGCCCGATGTCACTGGAGACACTCTTGTTTCTTTATTATTGCCTTTAGAGGGTAAAGAGCATGACATCATATTACATGCAAGTCATGAATAATAAAAGCGCTTTTTATACTTTACTGAAGGCAAAACTGCTTAAAAATACCCCGAATTGAGCAAAACCTTTTGATTAATTAAACCAAAAAAATCTTTTCTCATTTCAAGAGCCCAATGAGAACCCTTAATTAAATAATCAAAGATTATGTTAGGAAAGAGCATCACAAAAATCTAATTATACACTTTTTAGTACATGATTAGTTTAAAGCAGGTGGGTATGATTGGAGAAGAGCAAAAGAGAGGAAGTATGACAAAAGGGGTGAATCAGGCAGTAGAATGAAAAGAAGTATCAGAGAAGTGAACAATGACAAACAGAACTACCCTAAATGTTTTGAAAATTTGTCTGGACTTGATTACAGAATATATGAAATAAAACATGTTCCTTTCTCAAAATGCATTTAGACCTTAACACAAAGCTCACTAAAGCCAATGGAAAGGCAAGGGGCTATATTTTTAATTCAGGAGTTGAATCAATAATATGTTCGTAAAGGTGTGTCCCTCTCACCTGACCTTATGTGTCCAGCCATACAGCACTGTCCCTCTGCACCGCGTTTTACAAATCAGTCTGTGCAGCCGCTGCGGTGCACTTCAAAGTATCTCCCTCTGTCTTTACAAAACCTGAAACCTCTTAGTTGTGCAGTTGTGTGAGATATCAGAGTTTTCAAGCCAATAGGTTCACAAAAGCCCCAAGAAGCAGCGTGGGCTTTCGGCACTGCTGTCTCGTTCACTCACACCATGGCTAAAATGTTTCACGTACTGACACCATCTATTCCTCAGTTTCCCCATTTTCAAATCGATGCAGTAAAACTTATCTCCTTCTTCCATACACTGTGAGCTAATTAAGTGCTTTCAGAATTTAACTGAATGTAGAATATTATCGTCTTATCAAACAGAAAGAATTCCACCCAACCCTGACTAGCAATTCTCTTTCTTTGTTCTCTGTGCTCATTCTTAGCCTCTCTATATTTGTTCTATGTCATTTTGCAGTCAAGTTACCTGAGTATTTTTCTTTTAAAATTATTTTTATGCTGATGTTAAAAAAGGAAATGCAAATGCTCCACTAGCAGCCTAGGTTCCTGGTGAGTGAGAACCTGAGAAATTATTTCTGCATAGCTCACTGCAAACTACCTCTATATATCTTGCTTGAAGATAAATCATCTGTAGAAATCAAAGGGATTAATTCTTAGCTAGAATAAATCATCAGTGGCTTTAGTGAAATGAGGAAGCTGCGATGAATTATATAGGGGTAGGTGAAAGGTTATTTGTGTCCTCTATACACAGGCCAGAATCTGATTTCAATTATATTGGTGGAAATCTCTAACTACATTATTTTAACCGAAGTTTCTGGAATTACCCTGAATATCTACAGATAAAACTGTGATTTTTTAATTAGTTACTGCCTTTCAATACACAGTTCCTGGAGTCAGGGCTTACTCTCTGCTCAGCAGCTGCCATAAAAGCAAGCAGTGTGTTGGACCTGTATAGAAACAAAACACCATGGTACCACTGAACAGAAATCCCGGCCCGTCTTCATCCAACATATTGCACAAATCCATTACTAGCATCTCGAAAAGGATGCATTAGAGCTCCTGTACATAGAAAGAAGGGCAATAAAGACAGTCAGGTATATGGAATGGGTTCAGTGTGAAGAAAGAATAACAGATCAGAGTGTTTCTGAGGTGGAGTCAAGTAAATTATCAAGTCTAAATTGTCAAAACCAAAGTCAAAACCAAAATAATTGATTTTCATACAACACGCATCATTCAACTGTAGAGCCTCTTGCCAAAGGATCCTGGGAAAGGCAAAAGTGAACCATATTCAAAGGCATTAGGGAAATTAATTGAGAAATAGGTCTATTGGTGACTACTAAAAACAATGGTCCAGATTTAATCTCTAGCTCAGGAAGTCCTTAAACTGCCTTAAGCCAGGTATGTCGCACACTCCAAGGGCCCAAACTGTCCTGAGAAACAAACAACTGCAACAAAAGTTAATGCAACCAAAACAGGAATAGCAATAGAATTGACTTTAGAGAAGACATATCTACAGACATAATCTACCTTTTCTAAATGTGACCAGTGCTCCAAATGGTAGCATCAGATCAAACTCATCTCCAATAAAACAAACTCACTACCCAGCTTTTAGCTTCTCTTACAGTTGGCTTATATAGACATTGAGATCCATTCACTCAGAAAGCCAAGGAAACCGCCTTTTACTGTAACATACAGAAACCCGTAATTCAGTGACTCCTTTAACACAGCAATAAGCAAAATAAACACACAGGCTAAAAGACCTAGGGGAGATCCTTAGAGAAAAATAATGTTCATATACACTGCCTCTTAGAGGCACATTGCTGCCAAATTCTCTATTCTTATCCAGATACTGTTCATCACAGAGAGGTTCAATAAATTGTGAAATTGTGGGGTAATAAATTCCACTGAAAAGCTGTACAAACATTTTCATAAATCAAAGCACGTGAGGCTGGAGTTTATTTAGCACCACAAATAAATAAATAAATGTATTGGATTGGTTCTTATAAACAGACTAAAGGGTCATGCAGAATGTTTAATGCACTTAACAGCTGCCTTTGTCATCACACCCCTTTGAAAGTAAGCAGGAGTGGCATTTTTTTGCTAAACCCCAAAATAAGGATTTCACTCAAAATCTGCTCAGTTTAACAGAAAAAAAAGTACTTGTTGCCTTCAGTAAACTCTTGGCCAGATTCTGGAACAACATTCAATATCACAGAAGAATACACTTTGGGAAGACTGATGAACAGATACTACTTTCTGAATAGCAGTTAAGGGAGTTTTAAAAAACAGCGAGGAAGATACAGGTGGCCACTGTATCAGCTCTTCCTTCCTGTGGCCCTTAGATTATAATCCTTTAGAGTGAGATTATATTCTTGTAGGGTATAATCTCATTATAAACTAACAGATTTTATAGTTATTCTGGATTCCTAACTCTTATCCTTCAGCAATGAGGGTCCCAACCACATCCTGCTCAACTTTCTGGGAGCTTTCCTAGAGCTTTCAGCAGGAACTTCCCAAGGCCAACAGTGAATAATGTTTTGTCCTATGCAGGGGAATGCAGCCAGTATGCAGACACATACGTAGCTGATTACTGTGTTCTTTGGTGCTATGATAACATGTAGAGACGAAATTACCACCTCTGTGCTACTGTGGTAGACAACGTATAAATAAAACCATGCCAAACAACTTGCAAGCACATGCAAATTAATTACAGCCTCAGGAAAGATGGTGAATTTCATGGTAATTGATATGTCACACTACTGATAATTGACTCCTTGACTGCTTTACAAAGCAGCAGCATCCTTTGTTTGCTTTTGAAGTACCAACTTGAAAAAATACTGGCAGTAAACTCTTCAAAACTGAACATTAGTGGCAAACTACTTCCGTTTCTAAAATATAAAAGATGAAAAACAAACAAAAAGAAAACAAGATAGAAGGCACGTATATATAGTTGGAGTTTTATTCAGTTAACATACTATTCCTTTAAAGACAAAAAAGCTTTATGGCTAATTAGAGATTTTTGCCTTTAAAATGAAAAGCTATGCTAGTAATAAAATAACCAGTCTCAATCAAGAATTAAGTAAGGATCTGTGTATCGGAGAGAATTTGGAAAGAAGTAATTAAAAATAATAATCATAAAAAATTTACCCTAATTAATTTTCCTACAGCTAAAAGAAAACCCTTCTAAAATCATGGAAAACTCCCCTTTGTGCTAATGTAAAAGTTTGTATTCACATTTTGAGCTTTGCAGTCACAAGTAGCATCCCTTTAACTCTTACATGATAATGTTTGCGACATAGACAGTAAAGCCAGGAAAGTATTTTGAAGCAACCTATTTCATACCGTGTCAACAGAAAGGCAGCAGCCCTGCACGACAGTCCAGGTTGCACCTACTGAGTCCGTGATGGTCTCCTGTCTCTCATCTGCTGAAGGGCAGTGAAACTGTGAGGAGACTTTGAGGCTGAGTTAGCAGACAAACAGCTTCCGAACTACCAGCTTTCTGATTCAGCCACAAGGTGATGCTGATGTCTCCCAGCAGAGGAATATCATTATTAACTCTCCTGCTCCTTCAGGAGTAGAGTCCGATCACTTGTCCTGAGCAGAAAAATCATCTGTTATTTTAACGGAGATCACTGGAAACACACCTGCTATATAGAAGCAAATGTGGTGGTGACTTTTAGAGGAAAGGAGAATGTTAAATCAGCTTGAAGGAAGAACAACTGCTTTAGTGTCTGATCTAACCTGTTTTGAAGCCCGTGGTTCCCTGCTACATGGTGCTCCTCCATCCCGTGATGCTCATCAGACCGTTTGCGCCTGCAAAAACCCAGATTTATCTCCTGGCCATTCCCCTTCTCTCCGAGCTCTCCCCTCAGACCTTCTACATTTAGAGAGACAAGGGCTTTCCTGTGCTTTTATTTCCATTTTGAGCAGTCATGTTTCAGACTGACTTGGAGTGAGGGTGTCCATCCTCACTGACAGCCAGCAGAAATATCAGAGCGTACCACGAAATGTGCGTGGTTGGGACGGTGTCTGCTGGGGAAGGCTGACCCAAAGCTCCCCTCCTGCTCCTGCTCTTCCAAGGGCAGCACCACTTCTGGGGCGAGCTCGTTTGGGCAACTGCAACGGTGTTCAAGCCTCCTTGCAGCTCTTGCACACCTGGAGGAGCAACGCTGCTCTAAAGGAGGACTGCACATTCTGCACGTGCAGTCACCTCATCACCTCCACCCTCATGGTTTTAACTAGGAGCTAGCATAACCAACTCAACACAAATCTGTATTTTTGCTTCACAGCAATGCAACATTTATGCGAGTCTGCGTGCATGAGGGGGTGTGTGTGCTGTGTGTGAGGGTGAGGTGTGTGTGTATGGTGTGTTTGAGTGCGAGTGAAGTGCGTGAGGGCGATATGTGCGAGAGTGTGAGTGCGGTGGAGTGAGGGTGGCCTGCAAGACCCTTGTGTGTGAGGGCAGATTGTGAATACAGTGCGTGTGTGAGTGTGAGAACGAAGTGCGTGCCCCATGGGTCTGATCCTTGTGAGCGTGAGGTACTGTGTGAGGGTGGCGAGTGTGAGGGCAGTGTGCGTGTCCCGTGTGTGTGAATGTGAGGACGGTGAGGACGGTGTCTACTGTGTGCGAGTGCAAGAACCGAGTGCGAGGACGGTGTGTGAGTGAAGACGGTGTCTCCCACGTGTGTGAGTGCGAGGACGGTGTGTGAGGAGGGTGAGCGGTGAGTGTCTCCCGAGTGTGAGTACAAAGATGGAGTGTGAGGATGGTGTGTGAGTGGTGTCTCCCGTGTGTGTGTGAGGACGCCGTGTGAGGACGCTGTGTGAGGATGCTGTGTGAGTGCAGTCCCCTGTGTGTGTGAGGATGCTGAGTGAGGATGGCTCTCCCGTGTGTGAGCGCGAGGACGGCGTGTGCGGAGGATGAGCGAGGACGGAGCCCCCCACACGCGTGAGCGCGCGGGCCCGCGCGGCGCCGCCCCGCGCTCACCTCCGCTGCCGGCCACGCGCAGGTCGTTGCTGTTGCCCTCGTAGGTGAACAGGGCCCTAGAGCGGCGACAGGGGCGGCCTCAGCGTGGGGTGGGGACCCCCGAGCGCCTGGGCTCCCCTTACCCCCTGCCAGGGAACCCCAAATACCCCCCAGTCCCCTGGAGGGGCCCGGACACGTCCCCCGTATCCCTGATCTCCCCCACATCCCATCCCAGGATGCTCAGGCTGCTGGTGCCCCTATGGAGCCCCCCAAAGAGCTCTGCTCCCCCATATGCCCCACATCTGCCCTTGCACTGCCTATACCCCCCAATGCCCCTATACTCCCCAATACCCCCATACCCCCATCCCCACACACCCCTAATGCCCCTATACCCCCCAATGCCCCCATACCCCCCTCACCCCGATGTCCCCACAGGCCCCACATCCCCCTCTATCCCCACACACTCACCCTATGTCCCCCCCAGCCCCCCTATGGCCCCTTCCCC
>JAWLRI010000180.1:456177-501813 GCA_034781795.1 Crypturellus tataupa | reverse complement strand
CGGTGAGCAGCCCCCGCGGGCGGGCGGGCGGCGGGGCGCAACTTGCGGGAAGCGCCTGGGGCTGCCCAGGGGATTTTCCGCTGCTGGAGCGGCCGCGCGGGGACGCGGACAGGGCGGGTGTTCGGGGCGCGCGGGCTCCGCGCCGGGAGAGCGCGGCGGCTCCCGCCCGCAGCGCCCCGTTACCGCGCGCCCGGACGGGGCTCGGCTCTCGCCGCCCGCTGCTTGTAGCGCAGATTCCTCTTGTATGTGGATAATGTGTGTATATATGTGCGTGCGTGCGCCTCTCCGGGGGTCGGCAGCGGTGTGCGGCGGGGCACGGTGTGCGGGCGCGGGAGGAGGCGCTTCCCGCCAAGCGGCTCCGGTGGTCCCGTTCGCAGCGCGGCTCTCCCGGCGGCCGCGAGGCGGGGAGCGCAGAGAGGGGCGCTCGGTAGCTGCTCTGCCGTGGAGAGAAGGAAGAAACTCCTTGGCCGCGCGGAGATGGAGCGCGGGGAGTCTCCGCGGAGACCGCTCAGGGATGGGACGGGCGGGATTCCCTTTGCTGCTTTGCTAGGTACGGGCTCAGCCCTTTTCCTCTCGGTGACCCCGGACCCTTCTGGACTCGTCTTTCTGGCAAGGTTTTTTGCTTGTTTGTTTTCTAAATTCGGGTCGTCCTCAGTGTTTTTTTTTTTTTTTTCAGAATCACCCAAGTGGCAAAGTGTGTGGTATCAAAGCTAAATGGGAAGGATGTGGCTGCTTTGTGAGCCCGTCTCTGCTGAAATCCTCCTTTTCTCTCTCAAATAGTTGAGTGCAGCAAGTCTGTAATTTCTGCAGGCTTACAATTAAAGTGTCAGTCAGCTTTGTTTAAAACTAAGGTTCTGTTTCAGTGTAAGGAGATGCTTAAAAAAGCTGCAGGCTGCAAAACTGCCCCACCCTATGGGCAAAACAACCCCAAACCCTTCTCAAACTCCTCTGTCCTAAGTACTGAATTTGAGATCTTTTTTTTTTCAGCTGCAAGCTGCAACGCAGATTCAAGACACGTTTATTTTTAGCTAAATGTGTTTACGGTATCGCTAATGGGATTTTCATGTATTAGACAACAAATATTTTATTTACTTGTACGCCTTAACCTGGCAGTTTTCCTGGGAGCCGCAGTGAGTAACGTGCCCTGGGCAAGACGGGGCCAGCCGGAGCCTGGCTGTGTTCTCGGGACAGCGGTGAGTGCCGTGGGAGGCCTGCACAGCTGCTTCCCTGCTCGGTATGGACTGCCTGTAGCATTGCCTTGGGTCACTGGCTCTTAGGCACAGCTTTATGCCCTTAGGGAGGTTGAGTTCGGGCCACTACGTTTGAATGAAGTATTAAGTGATGGGCTGTACGATAGATCTTTCCCATCCCTAGACCTAGGTTTATAAAAGTGTTGAAACTTTGAGCATGTGTTAGGTGTTCATGTGCTGTCTTAAATAATCAGTTTCTTAGACTGGACCTTCTCTCTACAGCTGGATTCAGATTGTTGAATGGTGTTATTATTGTCAAGGTAAAGGAGAATAGAGGTCTATGGCAGTGTGTGAGGGTGAACAGAGCAGTAGTGGGATGCACTTTGCCATGTAGTTTATACTTGATTGTATTTCTGTATGTTGCACAAGCCATTTTGAACGCAGTGGTGAAAAGATCACGCGGTTCCTCTGTGCAGGACATAGGTGCTCTGGGTAGGCACCACTATGAAGATCAACAGTGTTTAATAGCAATGGGCCAGTGTGGGTCTCGGTAGGCGCCACTGACTGTTGACATTAACCATTTTGGATAACAACAGGCCTCAGCGAGTATTGATTTCCATACGTATTGCTAGGACATGACATTCACAGCTAGTGATGCCTCTTGCTACACGTCGATGCCTTCTGATTTTGAGAGGCATCAGGACCTGTCACTTCCCATATCTGTGCATGGGGATCGATAGCACTGGGTCCTGGTAGGTATCAGTAACCGTTGATATCAATTCATGCCAATCGCCATTGATACCTCTCACTCTCGATGTTGATGACATTGATGGCATCGGTGGCTGGAGGCGTTGAATGGTATCAGCATGGATCCCTCTCCGTGTGGAGCACTAAGGTTGCCTGTCAAATTCCAGGCCTATTTACAGGGTTTGATATTGATATCAAACCCTATTGATAGGCCCCGAAACGGCTCCTTTTTGGCAGCCTGCACAGCTTTTAGTTTGGGGCCGATGTCGCTGTCAGTAATTTCACTGGACATTTAGTTCTAAACTGCGCAAGCAGCTCCTACAAGTTGACCGGCTAACTGCAGGTATGAACAGTGAGGCTGTGCTCTGCGTTCTCTACCTGTGTGGCTCTTTCATCTTCCCAAAGACAAACCACCAACTTGCAAATCGTCATATCACAATGACAGGATACCCTGTCAGCTTTAGCAATTGCTGTGTGTTCTGTTGGCATGAAAGCAGTGTGAAACTTAAGCTGTTCTTATCAACCAGGTATCATGTTGGATAAGTAATTGTGATATCTTCCGGCCGCCTGATCCCTATTAAAACTGAAACATACTGCAACACCATGATGATTGTTAGTTTTGAATGTTATGCCATTCTCTATTTTTATATGAGGACTAGAAATCTTCTATCTTATCACTTGGATAAGTATGATGCGTTAGGACACGTGCCATCAGATAATTTAGCCCACATCCTACAGACTCAAAATATTTATGTTCTGCTACCTTTTCTTGTTTGCTCTGTAGTTGTAGTTTAGTATCTCAGGATTTTGCACTCCACCCATCTTGAAACGTGATAACATCAGGACCCTCTTTCTTTCATATTTCACAATCTTGTTTGCATCCAAGATTAGGTCTCTGGTGCTCAGATAGACAAGCAAACAGGCCATTTGACTCGGCTGCAAGGTGTGGTTTCCTGTCCTGCCCTCTTCTCCGCTGTTTCATGGTCAGTAGACCCAGATAAACTATGATTTTTGGAAGGGGGGCCATATGGTTTGGGTAACGTTTCTCTTCTGTGAAGCAGCTAAGAGAGCAATTGGAGGAAGGCGATGGAAAAGGAAACGTGCTCTGAACAGATCTCAATTAGTTCTGCTGCTGTACTGCTTCACTCAATTGCATGTGCTCTGCTAGTCAGTTGTGACTATTGCCGTAGTTGAGGGTTTTTACAGTGGCGTCTTACACCACATGATGTTTTCTTCTTAAAAGCCTGATTCTTGATGTTTGTAAGTTTAGGAGCACCACAGTGTGTGTTTTTTTTTTTTTTTTTTTTTTTTTTTCTTCTCCTCTCCAAAGGCCAAGCTTGTAGCCCATGAGGTTAAAAGGCACGTTTTGCAAATAGAACACTAGCCAAGCTCATAAATGCTCGTGAGATTTTTAGGGGCTTATGTTGCAACTCTTGAACATTTTGGGGTTTCTAGTATTGCTAATAGAAGATTTCCTTCCATTTCAGAGTGAATAAGGGTTGGGCAAAATCAGTTGCTAAAGACTGAAATGCCAATAGAGGGAAAGGTTTTGCTGCTCTAGATTCAAAAGGAGAATGTGAAGAAAATGGTCTGGTTATAGGAAATGGAAAACAGAAAAGCAGAGCACAGCAAAGCCTGTGTGCTATTTATTCATCTTCAGGCTCAGAAAAAAGAAATCTTCAGCTGGTGTAAATCAGTGGGGCTTCAGGGATATCAGAGGAGCTGGTGGTTTCTTGCTGCAGAGGGACTTGTTCATAATGGTCTGGTATAAATTAAAAGGTTATTGTGGAGGAGAAAGAGGATACAATGGAGTATCTCTCTCTTCTCCCTCCTCTGAAGAGGCTTATTTCATGCCTTTTTGGAAGTTTCCATTGACTCCTGTGGTAGTCCTCTTCCAGAACTGAATGCCATTAATATTAATTTGTACTTCCTGATGTATTGAAGACAGAGGAATCCTTATAGTTTCTACTTGTTTCTGAAATGGCAGTAAGTCACAGCATCTCTCCGACCCTCCGGAGCAGAGGCTGGAATGCAAAGGGGAGCAGAGGCTGGAATGCAAAGGGGAGCAGAGGCTAAGGCAAAGCTTCCCAAAGGCTTAGGAGCAGAAGGCTAATGACATTTGCAGGTTTTCTTGCCAACAAGCATGCAGGTTTTCTGTCAGACTTGTCACTGAGATGCTCGCTAGGTGTTTTGTGACTTGCTGGACCATTGGCTGTTTCCGTTTGGAGCACCTGTGCTCTGAAGGGCTGGAGGCTACAGAATTGCAGGGATCTCCTTTGTGCTTAGCTTTGTCTGATGGGCGTAATCTCTAATTTGCAAAGTTAGGTGACTAGCCTGTGCCTTCTGCTTTAAGTCAAAGGTGTTGAGGAGCGCAGCAGATGATTCTCTTCACATGAAGGCAATTTTTTAAATCTGTTTTTGCTCTCTACCAGTAATCCCCTACCTAGTTTTAGCAGTTACAGCCACATAGGTGAGGCCAAAATGTCCTTTCTCTTGCTCCCCCTTGGCTTGTTTAAGCTTGGTGCGCATCTGACCCTTGCATCCTTTATCTCTGATCAACTTTGGTCTTTCTGCATCCTTCAGAATAAGGTATTTGACCTGACTCTGGCTCTGCCTTTCTGCCTCCCCTCAATTGCAGGGGATCATCAATCAGCCCTCTTGCCATTTGTGCCTCCCTCTCTTCAGGGATGCCAGTTGTTGTCTGAACATGTGTCCCGGGCTCGGGGGGGAGGGCGAGAGCGGCTGCCCGGCGCTTTCCCAGCGCCGCGCTGGGGCCTCCGCCACAAATCTCCCTTGCAGGAGCAGCCTGGCAGCTGGGGCAGCGGCACAGAGAGCCGGAGCCTGGCCGGAGAGGGTGGATCGAGCGGGAAGCAGGCAGCATGCAGCAGAGATCCTGGAGTCCCCAAAGAGCAGGATCCCCTAAGCGTAGTGTTCGCCTGCAGGCAAGTGGGTTGTGACAGATGAAGTTTTCGGGAAATAATTCAGTTCTGTTGCCTGCCTGGTGTTTTCTTCTGGCACTTGCAAGGAAATATAAGGAGCTACAAGTGAATTTCCCTGTTCTTTCCAGCTGTAGAATCCCTTATTCAAGTCTCAGCTGTTTTCTCATCCTGAAGTGTGTGTTATGTGGTATATGTGGGTTGTTTTTGTTTGCTGGTTTGGGTTTTTTATTATTTTGTGTACATATTTTTTTATTCCCCTTAAAGCCCATATGGAGTTGCATGACTTTTAAGTACACCATGCAATAGTATATAACATATACTTTCTATATAGTATATACTGGTCACTGACAGAGGAAGTGCTTCTGACCCACATAGATAAGAAAGACTTAGAAGATAAGCAGATCTGTAGATACTACAGTAAGCATCCATTTTCTTGCACTAAATTAGAATTTAGCAATAAAGGAGAAGGGCAGAGCCTTTGCAGGGTTTTTGACCTCTTGGATCTTGTTGGACCAAGCCTTTCCTGTGGCCTTTAGAAAGACTTTAAATCTGCTGCCCTTCACCTGCGTGTTTGAGATGCACTGGAAGTTAGCCAAGTGAAAGGTATTTGGTGGGCTCGGCTAGTTCGCAAATATTTTTTCATTTGTAAGAAGCAGTTTTCAGGATTACAGAAGTGTGACTCGTGGATCCAGTCTTTGACGTTGTCCTGAGTGGATGTGTGTCTCAGTTTCTCTGGCTACGTAGCAAGGTTCCTGTGCAGCTGCCTTTCAGCCAGGACCTTTTGTTTTGTGCTTTGGATGACATGAAAGAATGTGTAGTTCATTAGTGCTGCTGCTTACTCCCCTCCTCTTTGTATTGTGATGGGACACTTAATCCATATTTACATAACAGTATTTCCGTTAAATGCCTTGAATTGATGGATGATCCTTTGATGAGTGCAATCAGTAAGGTGGTGCTGTTTTGAGTGCATGAGGGCTGTTTGGATTAGGGAGCTAAAAAGAAGGGATTGGACTTCCTAGGTAGGATGAGTGCTGTTTTTTCCTGTGATGGTGGGGTGGCTTCCACTCATCTCCCCGTTTTGTCTCTTTCCATTTATCTTTCGATATTCTGCATTCAGTTTTCAGCTTATGCTGAAGCAACCAGCCTCATCTCCGAAGCTGGATTAGAAGCGCAACTCTCTTATCGCGTTTCTTATCTGCTTGGAGGAGTTCCCGTTCAGCAGTGGGAATGACTGCAGCAATCTCAGCCTTTAACAGCTAGGGGCAAGAAAAAGATTGGAAATCTGCAACAATGTCGTTTCTCAATCAACTACAGAGCCTTCATTGTGGAGCAGTGGGATTCGGGCAAAGCTCGCTCTCGAGCACAGAGTGAATGTTACATTCCACGTCTCCCTTTCCCTGCTGGATCGCAAACCCAGGCTTGGAGCTGGGGTCGCACCAGTGGTGTGCCAAGACCTGAGCAGCGTCTTGGCCGTAAACGCTGTTGCAGATGCAAATGCTGGTGTGACTGTCTCACCTGCAAAGCCTGTTCGGGCTTCAGTCCTGCCTGCGTGACTGAGGCGAGGTGCGATGGGCTGCCCGATGGGACCAGCCTGTGTTTGCGTGGGGTGCTCACTGTGACCCAAATGCTACCTAGACCCTCCTCCAACCCTGTGTAGAAGCCACTCATTTGATGAGGCCTCAGCTCCCCTTGAACTGCAGATCCCAAGTCCAGAGAAAGAGAGAATAGCCCCTTCCCTCCTGCTAATGAGTCCTCATCCTGAGAAGCATCACCCGTTGCTTACACAGCTGATAGCCCCATGTCAGAGCATGAGATAGGGGTTGCCCAGAGCTCAGTGGAAGCTCTGATACGTCCTTGAAAACCCGATGACAGAAAGATGGGAATTGCCTGTTCTGGGCTTCATGTCTAAAAGCCCCCCTGCTTCCTTGCCAGCACAGGGTCTTGTCACGAAGTGCTGGACTCCCTGCAGTCCAGGGGCCAGCAGCGGTAGCAGTCTGAGCTGCAGGAAGGCACTAATTTCCTCAATTATGTGAAGTTTAGGCTAGTCACTCAGCTGATGGGACTGTGGAACCGAGTTAAAGGAATATTTATGTTCATGGAAGGACTGTTGGGTGAGTTTCATGGCTCTTATGCAGAAATTGTTCTTGTAGGATCATATCAGCTACATGAACAACACCTTGCTGCAGCTCCTTTGCCTTTATATGATTCATGATATAAATATGTTGATCAGTCTCGGTCTGACTGTTGTTTATATAATTATGGTTTTGTTTGTGGTCTGGTCTTATGTGCCAACAGGTTAATTTGTTGGTTCCCAAACCGCTTAGCTTATGTAAAATGAGGATACATCTCCTTCGACAAATAGTGCGTTTTATTCATTAAAAACCTCAGAAGCTGGTCGTCATTCTGTTGACCCAGAAATACACTCTCAGTGAAGGAAAGAGCAAGTGTGCAGAGTGCTGATCATATTTCCCCGTGGATTTATCAGTTGTAGTTGTCAGTGTAGGCCAAAATTTTCAGGACTCCTTAGAGCCCGTGTTAGAAGTGCTTGGCTCTGTTCAGGGTGTGCGATTGGATGTGATGGGGCTACAAGTTTGGCTTGCAGAAATCAGTGGTGCTCGAGTTTGTCACGCGGGCCACAGTTCATTAAGAAACAACTTTGAACTTGTGAGACTTGTGAGACTCTTTTTACATTGGAAACACTGGATGACTGTCAGATTTTGGCTGCTTTTGTGTGTGATAGGGTCTAGGTTTAAAAAGATCTAAAGAAATCAGTTACATCCACTTAAGCGTTTGCTTATCTCCAGTAAATCACTTCACAGTTAACACTTTGGTTTTGAAAGTTTTGCCTAATGCTGTTCAGGGTATCTTAGTGCAGTTTGGGTAACTTAAATGACCTATCGTAGTGTACGTGAGGGAAATATATGTTAGGAAAGAGAGGGAAACATGACTGGTTATGTGTTTCAGGGCTCATCCTGGAGGCTGAGGAAGCTGATGGTGACAGGAGATGTGTGATGCTGTGAGTGGCTGGTTTGAGGACAGATCGCTGATAACAGCTCTGCACTTCAGGGAGCTCTTATCGCAGCGAGGTGGGTGGGTTTTAGCCACCCCGCGAGGGCTCTGCCCCCGCGGGACTGTCTAATCTGGCGACTGCTTTGAACTCACCACCTCGCAGGGAGCCGTTTGCTCTTAACCTCATCCCTGGGCGGCTAAAGAAGCCCCTTTAGTTTTGTTTGAAGGGGTAATAACAGGAGGCTGTAAAACTTTTGACCTAGTAAAATGTTTCAGATTGTGAAATCTGATTCTTAATCTGTGTTGCTGTGGGAAGAGTAGGCAAGGCCGGTGTAGATAAGTCAGTGGGATGGGGATTATTATTTCCTATGTAGGCCATGGAGGAGAAGGCTGAGCCGATGGCGTTGGATCTCGGCAGCAGTTGGTGCCTCTGCTGCTGTAGTGTAAAGCAGACACAGCCCACAAAGCAAAGAAGCCCGAGTCGGGCCCGTTGTGTGGCCCTGCCTTATAGCATTGAACCCTCTCGGTCTCGGAGCAGGACGGCCACATGCAAACTTCCCGTTGGGAATAGTCCTTGGCCCAGGCTCTGCCTGGCCCTGCGCCTGGGAATTGTTTGGGAGAGCACAAGTAGTCCTGCCCCCAAAGCGTGCCAGGAGCGTGTTAAGAGCACAGATGCTGCTCGCCTGGCACCCGTGCCCTGGCACTGCCGCTTGGGCAGCACAGATGGAGCCCGCGGAGCCGCCCCCGGCTGTGGTGGGACAGGCCATGGGGAGGACCGTGGTGGCCGCGGCAAAGCTCGTGCCCAGGCCTGGGGCTCGGCTGGCTGTGTTGGTGCGGCTGAATCTATTCCCAATGCTTTGTGGTTAGGGGGAAGCTTGTGGTGCCAGGATGGAAGGACGAGCTTTGCCAGGCTCTCCTAGCTAATTAGTGGCACTACTGACTGTCACTGCTTGAGGTCTTCTTTTGATCTGTGGAGGAGGAGACCAAGAGGAACTGTAGATAGCACTGGTGAGGACGACTTTAGGATGATGCAGGGAATTGAACTAGGTCTGAATGTTGTTACTTGAGATTGTGAGCAGAGATGTAGTAGGTTTAAAATATTTGGGTATTTGGCAAACCGTATTTGCTGCTTGCTCACTTCTGTCTTATTTACTTCCCTTTTCATTGTGGGAAATCCAGGACCTGAAATGAGAGTCACTGGACACTTGCACATTATATTTTTACCTCGTGTCTGCCCCTCTGGTAGTGGCTCTGTGGCTGTCCTCTTGGCCACACTGTGCTCAGAAAGCTGCTTGGATGGGAAGCAGCTGCTTGTGAGAAGAGGGTGTTGACAAGACCCCAACAAAGAGAACAGCAGCAGGGGCAGATTTCCAAAGAGACTTGCACAGTGTTTGCCATGGGCATTCAGAGGCCTGATCCCTCAGCAGCAAACAGGGATGGGCACTGGGGAGACCCTTTTCACTTCATCTCCTCAGACGTCCCGCCTGTAAATACCCCTGTTTGGACCCCATGGCTCCTTTGCACCAATGGAAGTATTTTGTGCGTGGGGAGAACGAGTTCTGGCCAGTTGTCAGCAAACAAATAACGACATTCACGCTATTTGGCAAGAAGGTGAATTTTTTATGGGGAGGTAAAACTGTGCTTCCCAAAGGTAGGTAAAGGTGAAAGATGGGGCTTGCCAAGTGGAGTGTTTGTGCTAAAGACTAAAGTATCACTGCAGATTTTAACTAGGTCACTGTGTGATACAGCACACCTGAACTCCAGGGCATTTAGTACTGCACTACCTGTTTTCCTGGGCTCTCTGAGCCAGACTGCCAGTTTTTCCATTACTGCATTTCTAGTTTTCTGCTGCATCCAGGCCACTGGCCTTCACACTGCACCCTAATTCTGGGCTTACCATTGCCTTACAGTGGATTGCAAAGCCTCTGCATAGGGGCAGGTAATCTTACCACATTTAGTGCATTCTTCTTCCTCTGCTTTTAAGTAGTATTTGCCAGAGTTACTGTGTTTATGAGTTAGGGAGTAAGAGGAAAAGGTATTTAGAGACAGTAATGACCTATACAGAGAAGATGCAGTCACAGCTTTTTAACTAAATGTAGCTGGGGGGAGGGGAAGGAGGGGAGAGCAAAAAAGGTTGATTATGGATGAATGGAAGAAAAGTCAAAATGAGGAGGAGAGAGGTACCTGTGGAAATTAGAAGTGGTTTTTTTGTTTGCCAAATGGGGTAAAGCTTTCTTACCTTCCTCTCATCGGGCAAAGCATTTCCTGAAGAAATGCATATTTTTCTCTTTTTTGAGTATTAATTCTTTCTGTAAATATTTAATGTGCTTTAGCTGCATTGTGATTCTGACCCGGTGAACAGATCAAGCTGATGAAACTTTGCCTTATGGATGGAGCTGTTGGTGAGGAGTCTTAGAAAATTTTTTGCAGTTAAACTGAATAGCAGAAAAAAAGGGAAAAAAGGAAGAATATGAGGAGGATATCCTGTTTTGCACCGTGTCTGGCACTTTTGAGTATTCTGCTGTTTGCATGGACTTGAGCTCAGGAAGAGCTGGAGTGGCTCAACCTATTTTAGCAGGTGCCTATCACCTTGCCGAATCAGTGTTTCATGTAAGGAGTCTAACCCTTCCGAGCAGCAAGACACATCTGGGAATTTCACTCTGACCTCTGTTTCCTTCCCCATTTAGAAGCAGCTTAGCATGTGTCTTGCTGTAACATAAGGCTAAAAGAACAGCCAGACATTTGGCTGTGTCTGCGTATGTGTCATAGGAGATACTTTGCACAACAGAGGCCAATGCATCTTTGTTAAGCAGTTGCACAAGAAAACCCGCAATATTTGAAAGTATGAATCAAAATTTTGCAGCACGTAACCAGAGGAACTGAAATTTGCAGTCGGCCAGCAAGAATTAAAGTGCAGCGGCAGCACTTGCTGTGTCCAGGTGGTGTTTGGGGCTGCATGACATCAGTTCTCTTTTAATGTGGTTCTGGGTGAGCTGCCGGGTCAGTGTGGTATCGCAAAACAGCCCAACCAAGGGGAAGGGGAAAAAGTCTCAGACTATTTTACTTAGAGAAGATTTTGCTTTGAAGTGCATTAAGAATAAAGATACCGGTCTGTGTTTATGCAGCGGTTTTCCATTTGTATTCTCTCAAAGCAGAAAAACAGCATTTAGCAGATGGAGAAAGTGAGGCACAGAAAGGCAAAGTGACTTGTCCAACTGTTGCAGGGGAAGTAATTAGCAGAGCTAAGAGCTGAACTAAATATCCTGTCTCTGTTTCCTTACCTCTTTTCGGAGGAAAAAAAAAACCCCAAAAAACAAAAACAAAGCAGAGCATGAGATATCATACAAGGGAACACTTTTCTAAGGAAAAAGTACAAGGAGACTTCTAATTCTTTAATTCAGTCTTTTGGCAACCAACTGCCACCTCCCTAGCAGGTAGTGTGCAAGGAGTTGGTCTCAGTTCAAGGGACTCGTAAGCAGGAGCAGTATTTGCCATCTCTGTGCATGGATATGGGAGTCCTGGTGCATGGGATGTGTCCTGTTCTGTTGCCATTCGATGGGAACATCGAACACATAGCAGAGGCACCAGCTCTTCAGGAATTGCCTGTCAGCACCTTCCCATTACTTTCAGGGAGTAATAAAAATGGAAGTAAAGAAGCTAAGCGATGTCTCAGAATTGCTCTGTGGCAGTTGTCTGAACAGTTGTGCTTATGCTAGAACCTCAACAAGTGCAAGTGCAAACACGCAGACATCTGGTTGTTTCACGCTTGCCTACTCTGCCCGTGTGTCTGTTCGCTGCTGAAACTAACTCTCGACACCATGGAGAAGTAAGTGCAACCCGGCGTTCTGCAGCCAGGCACAGCGAGTCAGAAAGCAGAAATGAAGTGAAAATGTCAGTGGTTTGCACATTCTGCTGGTGCTGCCCCTGTCTTTGGAAAGGCCAGGCTGTTCCAACACAGTAAAAACTGGCTGAGGCTGAACCGATCCAATGGGAGACTTGGGAAAAAAAGCTTAGTTACAAATGTCAGTGTGCAGAGTGTTTTACTTGTTTTGCTTCCTGCACTTCTCAGTTTTGATGTTTGGAGGGAGGTGGGAATTCAAAGACACCTCCGAAAGGAAGTTCCTTCTCATGAAACCGCTTCAGGATTTGGATTAAGGCTTTGACAAGTATTTGAAGTAGTAGTTGAATCTTTAAATCCGCTGCACAAACCTATCCCTCAGGACAAGGAGTTGTATTTCAAGTACATTTTGGACCTCTCTCTCCAAGTCTGATCTTGTAAGACTTCAGCTGCCTCCTTTCCATTCTTTTAAAGATGCATCTTCAGCCAAGGCTCTTGCTGGCTGTTGTGCTCATCCTCTTCGTGTTCACAGCAAAAGGCTTTGGTTTGTGCACACTGCGCTAGGGACAGCCATCTCGCGGCCTTTTCATCACAAGGCTGCTTATTTAGAGATTTATTACCTGTCTGTTTTTATCTGAATTCAAGTCAAATCTGGCTCAATCCATCACCCCTGTCTTCACCCGTCTCTTTATAGATCTTTTCAATGCTTTTAAGCCATCTTAAAGGAAAAAAGTGTCTCCAGCCCACGCTCCTGAGGCTTTGGGGAATGCAGTTGTGATTCTGGGATGCCTCTCCAAAAGGGTGACTGGAGGAAGGGAGTTTCTTCTCCATGCTGTGTAGCTCTCCTTACCAACCCTTATCTGAGAAGAGGCATTTTGTTTGTTTGGGCTTCGCGAGGCAAAACTTTTACAGCCCTCTGCCCTTGTCGCCTTTGCTGGGAGGGTTGTTCTTTGTTGGAGTGGGGGGAAGGAAGAGACAAGCTCTGTATCGGTTTCAGATTAATTTCGAATGTGTTGCAAGTTCTTGCTCCACATCTTTCTTTAATCAGGACTGAAATGAGATCTCCATGAGGTGTGTAGTGTTCTGCAAACCAGCATTTCATAACCCAGCAAAGATATTCTCAGTCGGTTTGAGTATTATCCTTTTCAGGAACAAGATGAAAAGTAATCATAAAATGTTGTTTTCCGATTTATTTTATTTCTTGGTATAGATAAATATGTGAGAGCGGAGGAGGGGCTTTATTATGAGATAGAATTGCATAGAAATATTTAAACTTTTTTTTTCTTTTTTTTTGACCTGTGATTTCTATTGGTCCAGAACTGGAGGCAAGTAACCATAGCTCTCCCGTAGCTCTGAATCAGGAGTCCTGTGATAGTTATTTACAGCAAACTCTTCAGAGCTATAGGTCAGAGATTTTTTTTTTTTTTTAGCTATTTTTATTATTTTTACAGTGACTTGCATAAAACCATGCTGCTTTTTCCTGGACTTGTCTGTGCTCTTGTTCATTTGCCAGCTCAGACTGGGGCTGCCCATGCAGCAGTTATAGTATAAAACAGCCCTGCGCAAAGTGACTCCAGTTTGTTTTTAGCCTCCAAGGCACTAAGCAGGAGAAGAAGGGCCTGAGCTGGGCAATAAAGTCCCTGCGGTGTGTGCGAGCCCGTGCACTGCTCGGCCACGGGGCCGCGTGTACCGGGGTAGGAGGCTGCTGCCCAGGGGCCGCGGAACAGCCAGTGTGGCCAGGCTGGTGGCTCTGTCTTCCTACCTGAATATCTAGGTTGTAGCAGCAGTAAATCGCTGCTAATTCAGAGCAGTTTCTAGTTAGTTCCTTCCCAAAATGCCCTCAGTTTTAATGCTCTTAGTTCCTTAAACAGTGCCAGAACCATCCCTCTCGCACCACGTATGTTCTTTCCCTGTGCATTAATGTGCTCTGCGCTCTACACGATGGTAGGGCGATGGTGTTCGTGCTTCTGGCAGGGAATTCTTGGCTGCTGTTGATTCAAGTGGATGCTCGATGAGTTTACATAGCAGTCCCAACGCCAAATTCGTAGTGTGCTGATGTGCGGTAGCAGCTCGTAAAGCAGGCACGAGCCGCGAACGTTGGCGGAGTCTGGGGTGAGTTATGGAAGGTATTCATGCATTAAGTGTGTGGTGTTAAATATTAGATGATGGTGCTTCTTCCCCAGAGCCTATCTGTGCTTTCTAGGTCTCTGGTTTTCCAGTTGCAGGGGCCGTTTCTTCAGCAAAACAAAAACAATAAAGGACTTATTATTTTTTTCATATCATATAATGGAAATATGTAATAAAATGCCAGGGAGTTAGAGATTCTCTTAAGCGCTGGGAACAGGTAGAAACTTCAATTTTTGCTGTTAACAAATGCCAAGACTGAAAAATTAATTCTACAGATTGGTGGAGGGAACTGAGGCAGCAGCTCTTGAGAGGCAGAGAGAACTCACAGAGCTGCATGATCGGTCCAAGGACCGGGAATGTGGGAACTGACGGAAACCTCTTCTGCTTTGGGGTGACAGCTTGGTAGCTCTGTGGGAGGACAGACTGGCTCACAGCAAAGCGAAGAGTAGATACAGTGAGGCCTGGGTCCCTCCTTTGAAGAAAACAGGAGGAAAGGAGTTTTGAAAAAAGGAAGAAAAAGGCTAAAATATCGAATTGGAGGATTTGGGAAGTAAGATCTACTTTTTTATTTTTTAAAAAAGTAGTTAACTGAACAGCTGTTAGCACGGGAAGAAACTCGTACTGTTTTTCTGACCTACAACTTCACGCTTTTTCCTTTGTGCAAACCCTAATCCCCATTTCCCAGTCTGAATTCACTACCCGGAATACACTGTTTGGATGCCTGGCTAATTGGTGTATGTAGCCATCCTTTTGCTCTTCAGAAGACACTCATGGTAGTGTAGACATTTCAGAAAACTTTCTTCTTCTTCTATTAATTTCTTACCTGAAAAAGATCAATTAAACTGTCTTTGCATCCAAAAGATCAGTGGTAGAATTTTTAGAAACCTATCTGAATGTTGATGGCCTCCATCACATGAGGGCCCAGTTATTTTGTGTACAACCTTTTTCCCCTTTTTTTTTCTCCTGTTTTTAGTGGTGTGGATGGATGTATCAGTGTTTTCCTAATGAGGCTCTGGGAAGCCTTTCTCCACATAGATTCACTGGCACATTGATCCTACTACCCTCTGCCCAGGGATCTCCCCTAGCTATTCTGTTCCCATGCCCTTTCATTCCCTCCTGCCTCTTCCATGTTCCTTCCTTGCTCTTTTATGTTCCAGGCTCTCAGTCCCCCTCTTGCTTCCAGCACAACTCTTTTCAAGCAGAGGTGGCCGTGATGTCTGTGATTTGCCAGTAGTGTCTGTTTACGTGGCATTCTTCTGTTCAGTAACTAGATCACATAAGATCATATTAAGTATTTCCTGACTCCTAGAGCTTTGACAGGGTTTTGTTTCTCACTATACCTCTATTCACTGAAAGGAAAATTACCGTCCTCTCCTGCAGCTTGCACCAGAATTAAGTTAATTTGGGACCGTGCTTTGACATCCTTAGGCAGAATACGCAGCATTTTGCAGTAATCCCATTTGAAACATGGGAAGAGCTTCTCAGGAGAAGAAGCTGAAAGAGGATTTGAGCCAAGTGCTGAGAGCAAATTCTCTGTCTCCGGCAGTTTGATTCCCAGCGTATTCATGGGAATGGGACTCTGTATGTTGTGTAGAGAAGCAGAGTCGCTGAACTTCAGTGTTTCCTCCTCCCGACTGGGACAACATGCGACTCTCTCGGACTTCTGGCTGGCTAACGGTGTATTTAGCGTGCCCGGCTCCTCAAAGATGTGGAACCGGATGCCTTTCAGCTGTGCACTGAAATTCCCTGCCCAGATGCTGTGCGGGGAGCCGGTGCTGCCCAGCAGCATTCCCTGTGCCCCGGGCTCACCCGCGCGGGGCAGCGTGTGCTGGTGCGCAGCCTCGCTGTGCGGGGACAGGCTTGTGCCCACTGTTCATAAGCTGCAATTTGGCTCCAGAATCTGTGTGGTTTCACCTTTTTAAAATGTTCTTGGCATCAATCTGCCTCGTTTCCAGTCATCTTTATCCTGGCCGGTTTCTTTCTGCTGTGAAGTGGCTTCCCCGCACCACTTCCTTAGTGGTACAGCTGCCTTTTTCGCTTTTGGAGACAGCACTTTCCCCTTAGCACTGTTGCCTCTCAGCCCTATATTCCCACACTTTGTAAATACACTTGCAGTGGTGCCATAAGCTGTCCCTTCTTATTTATGGATAGAGTTGCAAATTTGATCCAGATGGTGCTGTTTTCTGAAGTCTGCTTCTGAAATCTGTTTGCAAGATATGATCTGCCTGAGCATATGCCCAATAGGCTGTTTTCAGGAGATCTCCTTTCAGGACTGCAGGTTGTTTTTGCTATATCAAAACTGCATTTCCTTAAATGCCTTAAGTCACAGGGTTGGATCCTGTCTTGTTTGCTCTCAGCATGGGCTGAGAGCGTCTAAAGGCTGCTTAGACTTGATTGTTCTGGCTGTTTCCGAGAGACTCAATGGTCTTTTGGCTTAATGAGAAAAAAATATTTTGTGGTATATAGTAAAATGACGACTATAGCTGTAATAGTAATGCCCAGCTTTGTCCCGAGAAACATTTGACTGCAGCTCAGGCTGCCGCATGGGATGTGGTTCCTCTGAGCGCAGAGCAGTCGGTGACCCATGTTCACTGCTGCATGTGCTGACCGTGTCCACTCCCCGTTCACACACTGTCCTTTCTCAGTTTCTTTTGTGGGCTTAATTTCACATTATTGCTGTCTCACTTCCTTTTTTTTCCCCTCCCTTCTTTCCCTCTTTATTTGTTTTCCTCTGTTATCCAAACCAAAAGAATAGCATAATTGGAGTATGTCATATCATGCAGGTTCCAGAAAAACTACTATTGTTAGAAGGCCTTGAGGTCTCCAACATCTTCAGTTTTGCAAGTTTTGATCCTCAGAGAAGGGAATGAGGAGATCCCAGGTGTGCGGCAGGGGGGTGCGGTGAAGTCTGCTGAATTCTGTGCATCAGTCAAACTGGGCTGGCAGTTCTGCACATCCACCTCCTCTCACGTGCTTGGGTTCTCCTCTAAGGTCCAGCTGCTAAAATCATCTGATTGTGCTGAATCTCTGATTTCATTTCTTAAACTCTACTTCTAGGTCCTGTAGTTGATGGGAAGTGTTGGATGATGTGCACTCGAAAAACCTTAGAAACCACAAGAATTAAAATGCAGGACCGTGACCCAAAGACCCTTCTTTCAGGCCGCTTCCAGCAGCCATGGACACGCGCTTTGATGTGTAGAACTGGAACTGTCAAAGCAATTTGGCCTCTCTGTTTCAACAGATACAAAACCTTAACGGTGTGTTAAGTGCCCTGTAAAAGAAGGGTCAGACTCTTTCCTGCAGCAGAAAAGAAGTTTTGTTGCTTTGCATTAGTGTTGCAGCTTGTGGGTTGCTCTGTTGCTTTAACTTTCCATCAAATAAGGATGACACGTGAGCAGACCGGCCTCTGGAAGAAGTTGTGGCACCAGAAACTCTTGATATTTGGGCATCACTACCTGATTTTATCGAAATTGTTACATGGGAACAGAAGTGGAGTCACTTGTGCCTCATCCTACCAAGGGTCACTGTCCACGTCTGGGAAACTGAGAGTTTCTCATGGTAGTGCAGGGCTGAGGCAGGTGATTCAAAATATAAAGTTTTTTTTTGTTTGTTTGTTTTTTTTTGTCTTGTGTAGTGTGCTGCTGAGCAAACTTGGTAAATGTTTACTTTAAATGATGTAGATCTCTAAATTTAAGGGGAATTTTCTAATTTCATGTTGGTATTGACTTAAAACCCCAAATAGCCATATTAATAAATATGGTTATCTAAGTTTTCTCAGAGCAGAACACTCGGTACTGCACGGGCCCTTGCTGAGAAGGCCTTCCCCCTACTTTGTTGCTTTTTAAATCATCAGGATATAACAAAACTATTTTTGGTTTACATCTTGAAATCAGATTGTCATCTAGATTTTCTTACAGCTTCTGTCTTTTTTGCGTCTAGCACCAAGGAAATCCTTGGAAGTTTCCAAATGTGGTGTCATCTTTTACTGAGCTGCCTGGGGATGGGCCGAGTTGTTGAGTTCTTGGAGATGGGAAGGACGAAAGGGTGTCAGGAAGAGGTGCCTGATATTAGCTTTGCTGGTGTTTTGGCTGATTTCAAACATTAAGCTGTCTTAGTTCCATTAATATTCTTAGAAAAATCTGTGGAGGCTCTGAATAACTGAAAGAAAAGGGATGAATTCTCCTCATCCCCCTTTGAAAGTTCAGATTTTCTTTTGGCCGGTCCATTGAAGAGAGTCTTCAGTTCATCCTTCCAGGCAACGTACTATCCATCTAGACCATGAGACGTATAGCTTAGTTAAAGGCTATTTTTCTCATATATGTATATGTGTATGCATATAGCTTCAGACTATAGCACTCTTTTTTTTAGTGTATGAAAGTTTTCAACTAAAACCCAGGAATTTCCTATAACAAGATTAGTTTAATTTCAAACTTCTGCTGAAAGCTCTGTTTGTTTTGCTTCCCTGCGCATGAAGAATGCTGCGACTATAAGAAAACATTTTCCCAACGACTTCTTGGCCTTTCGTGGACGCAGCGCGCGCAGCGGCGGAGCGTCTCGTCCCGGCTGCACGAGTGTCTCTGCACTGTCCCTCACCTGCCGGGGCGATGCGGCCGCTCCTGCCCATTCCCTCTGCAGGGACTCCAGGATGGTGGCAGGGGCTGGGATTGTCCTGTGCCACTAGTAAAGCAGCAAGTGTGACTGTGCCATAAATCTGCCTTTTATGATCTTATTCAGATGGATTTTTTGTTACGTGCTGCCATTTTTGCCCCAAGCACAAAGTCACGGCCTTCCCAGGCGGGCCTGGGAAGAGGGGAGATGGAGTGAAGAGGTGACACTGTGGTTAACGCGTGGCAGGATTAACTAATCGCTCTGAGGCCCCGCATCTCGGGTTTCCCTGGGCAGAGGCTGTTGTTTGACAGTGGCTTTTGGTTTTGGCACCAGATTGTTCCTTTTTTGGCGCAGGCGCTGAGGTGGCGGAACTCAGCGCGGAGCTCGGTTCCCTCCGAGCAGACACCTGTGCCGGGTTCAGTTCCCTTTTCTGACTGGCACTAAACCAGTCCAGCCAGTGAGTGAGAGCAGCAAGTTACATCGCTGCAGGCAAGATTGAGATTGCAGGGGGAATAGGAGCACCTTGTTCATTGTTCATCCTTTTTTATTTTAAAAATTCTTTTTTTCCCCACCTCTCTAGTGCCTTTGGCCTGGTACCCACCACTCAACACACCTAGGGGCTAAGTGTGTGACACCTCCCTCGCTGCTGCTTCTCTGTGCTCCGCTGTTGCTGAACTTGAAGCCGGGGTTTCCATGGGTGCTCAGAGCCATCTCCCCTTCCTGCACCCCCTTCCTGCATTGGATTTACACAGAGTGACCGGGAGAGAAATGTGGGATGGGAAAGGGAACAGGAAAGGGACTAAGTGTGGAATGGGGAGGGGTGAGATGGCCAAGGAAAGGGAATTGAAAGAGAGACAAGCGCAGAAAGAACCGTTTCCCCTTTTAAGAGCAAAGGGAGCCTGCAGCTCGCGACGACTTCAGCTGTGCCGGCCACTTAATACCCGTGAACTCGCAATTAAATGCGGAAGTAGCAGACAAGAGAGGAGCTAAAAGAAGATATTGTTAAATGCGGAGCGCTGAGGGATGCGGGGAGGAACGCCGAAAGTGGCGCGGGGCCTGCGGCCTGAATGCGCGCTCAGTTTGGCGGCCGCTCTCGCGCTCAGCGCCGCGGTGGCCGCGGCCCTTTGTCCCGCGCTCCGGGCACCGCCACAAAGGAGGGTTTATGGGATCTCCCCGTGCCGAGCGGGCCTGTTCCGCAGGGACAGGGGCTGGTTCCCTGGCGGGCCGCACTGCGCTCTGCTGCTCGCTCCCTGTTTGCCTTGCACGCCTGTTTGCTGCCTGGATTTTTCTTGATCTTTTGCCTAGATAACCTCAACTGGTTCCTATTTTTCTTTGGAAAATGATGTGCCTGGTCAGTTTTTCCTGTATTATTTTGCAGAATGGAGCTGCAGAAAGTGTCAGGGCAGTCACTTTGTGTGTTGGCTGCAAGATTTTGAAGTGTTGTTTTTGTTGTCCTTCAGGTTACAGGTGTAAGTCCTCTCATCCCCTAGAGACCCCCCTAATCCACGCGTATCCACGCACATTTCTAGCGAGCTGGACTGGCAGCCGGCGTGGCCCCGTGTGCTGCTCTTGATCCAGCCCACCTCTTGTTCCTGGCCAGAGCATAAACATTTGCAGTCCAAGCACCAACCAAGGTTTGTGGAGCTTTCGGAGCCCTTTGCAAGGAAGGTGCTGTAGGTGGCTGAGGTCCTGGGAAGTAAGGGCTGTGAACAGTGTGACAGTGCTCTCTGCCACAGTTACCATGAAGCAAATATATGTGCTATATTAATTGGAGTAGAGGTAACGAGGGCCTATTTGCTAGAAGGGCCGTTTTCCTCTCTTCATTTATCTGAAGCTGCACTTTGCAATGTAACTGTCACGGCACCGCTGGGAGCCTGGTCGTGGAGCGCTTTTATCCGGAGCTTGTCCGCCCGTATCAGCTGGATTTTAAGAATGCTGCTGCTGGGAAGCGTTCGTGTTGTGTCACTCGGAGTTAACGTTTGCAGCGCGACGCGTCGCCAGCGCCTCTGCCCGCGGGCTCGCTGGGGTGGGGGTATTCACTGGGTGCTGCCAGCCTGTTGGATTTGTAGGTCGGACACTGGAGTTCTCTCTGATGTGGCACCGTGTCTGAGCACGACGTTTCAGACTGCTCCTCCCCAGGATGGAGGAGGCTTGGGGCGCCAAGATACCTGGCAGCTGCTCCAGAGTCGCTGGACACTGTGTGCCTGGGAAGAGCTCTGGTGGGGAGGTTTCCAGAGGAATTGCCCACCTGGATGGCAGCTGATACAGCCCTCCTTCAGGTACCTGTGAAGGAAGTGCGCTCGCTGCAGCAGCATTCGGATGAGTTCACTCATCCCTGCTTAGCAGGACAACCCCCTTCTTGGGAGACTGGCATGATGAGCAGTGACCTCAGCCTTCTGGATGGAAGAGGCTGGGCTCTAGGAGATGATCCTGAGGTACCTGCAGAAATGCAGCAGTAGAGTGGGTCTACCTCAAGCTAAAGAGGGGGGTGGTTTGCAACTTGTGAGATTTTTATTGCGGTTTAAGTACAGAAATGGTCTCACTGAGAAATGTTATAACAGGTCTGAAAGAAAATACAGCCCGTTGTGCTCAACAGCAGCCTGCCCTGTGTGTGCAGGGAAGTGAAGGGTTTTCAGTAAGAGAACCTTTCTGACTGACACGGAACTAGGAGCGATAAAGGTACCATATTTTCCTGTCATGTGTCTCCTGAGTGGTGGATTGCGTAAAGGTTTCCTTAATGTTTACCAAGACCTTAGAGGAACACAGAGGTTGCTTTGCTAACTCTTAACAGCATCTTATCTACAAAAGCCATAGCCTGGGAGAGCAGAGCTGCTGTTCTCACTCCAGAGCATGCCCAAGTCACCGAAGTGAAGGGGATGTAGCTGGAATCAGGATTGAACAGAAACTGAGTGCGTTCGTCGCAATCAAAACTTATCTTGCGGATCTGTGGCAACTATCTGAAGTGCTCATGTATTAAAGATGCTTCTGTAAACTAGGTTTTGGGTTTTTTATTACTCTAAGGACTGAAGCAGTATTCAGATAATAGCACATGACTTACACTGAAGTGTGTCTATTATTAATAGGGACTAGGATGTACTCCAGCTTCTGGGGAGTGAAAGTAGGTCATTCTGGCTCCACTTTAGTGGTACCACTCAACTCCAATTTGTCTCGGCATACGAAATCATTCCAAGGGAAACCCTTGTACAAGATGGCTATTTTGATAGCCTCTTTGATGGGTACTGCTGTAAGATGCTGCCAATTTCTTTAGCTTGGTTTTCTTCCATGGGTTGTGTTCTCTCTCTCACCGTGTATGTGTGTATATATAAATTTGTATATTTAGAGCTACTTAGAAGGCTTATTTCTTCCACACACATATGGTTGGATCTGAGAGGCTGACCTGTGTTGGTGCTGCTGTGTAAGGGACAACAAGCATTTTTTTCTGCTATCATTTGGTGGGGAAGAGATCCAGAGAACTGATGCAAAGCTGGGAGTTCTTTTTGTTATTACAGCGCTGTGTGGATTAGACTTTGTAAAGGAGACATTTGGCTGCCTGATACTTCTTATCTGCAGATTATCTCTACAATGTAAATGCAGCCCATATAGAGGCAGCAGAGGGTTTTTGAGGTTCTCAGTCAAGTATTACTAGCTCTGGGAAACGAACTGCACTAACCAACACTGACTGCATCCAATTTCATGGGCTTTTTGAGAGGCCGTGACTCTGTGCCCCGCACAGGTACGTGCCTGTCCCCACCGTGTGCTGCTCTCGCACTCACAGGATGCACCTGGGGATTTTTGCAGACACAACCAGGGAAGAGTCTTGAAAATTTGACGTCTCGTGTCAACGTAAGGCCCTGCTCTGATCACAGACCGTGGCGTGACTGGAAGCCTGGGAATGACATGCAGGCCCCAAGCATGGGCACCACAGCCTGTTAATTGGCTGCTGTACTTGTGTGATTAGAAGAGTTTTAACTTCTGTTTATTTTTTTTCTTACATTTCCTTTAGTCTTAAGTAAAAGCATGAAAGCTTGAATCTCTAAAAACAGACAGAAAAAGTCTTAAGTTTTAGTTTTTAACTGGAAGACAGTCTGTGTTAACATGGCAGCATAGTTTATTTCTTTTTTTTCTCTAAGCAGATGAGGATTCTTGAGTATTAGGGTATATCCCAGAAGTGCATTTTGATGTAGATCAGTCAAGCTAAGTGTGGGTTGCTGCTCTGATCTTTGCGAAGTGTTGCTTTCTGCTTCATCGGCTCATTTTTATGTCTGTCTTAAAGATGTGCATTGAAGTTTCATCAAAGATGGAGCAATGTATAGATCTGAGAAACATGGAAAGCCCAGTCTGAAACAGTTTTGCTGATCTGAGAGGCTGCTTAAAAGCTTTGACATTCAAGACTCTTGGGGACTTTGGACTCTCTCATCTCTAGTGTTTCCAACTGCTCTTTCGCCATGGATGCTCAGAGGGGAGAAGGAGAAATCTGAACATGTAGCAGAAGGGTGCCTGGAACAGCAGCGGAGGGGAATAAGGGGCAGGAAGGAGGAGGAGGAGGAGGAGGAAGGCCCTGTTGGGAGCGCCTTGAAGCGCCTCTCCAGGGCCAGAGGTGGGATCTGGAGGGGAGATCTGCAGCACTCGTGCACAGAGCAGCTCTGCGTGTCCGACTGTGCGCCGCATGCGGGACGAGACATCGAGGCTGGCGCTGCTGGACCAGCTCCTGCTATTTCAGAGGGCAGGATGCAACCGTGAACGGTTTCCTCCAGGGCAGATAATGGAAGACTGAGGTTTCCTTTGGTTTGGAGAGGCCCAATAAGTGCTTTTTGGAAATGGTCAGGTCTGCAAAGGAACTGGGTGGGTAGTCGGAGAACGGGACACGTCTCAGCTATGCTAGTAAAAGCTTTATCGATGTGTGCCTGCTGCTTGCGATCAGCACTGCTGAAAGGGAGTCAAGCAGCCCCTGACTAAAACTGCTTGAGTCGCCCAACCTTTTGTGTGCGGTTAGGGAAAGCATCGCTGGGAATTTTAATCAGACTAGTTCATCTCTCAGTCTTCTCCAGCTCTCAGTGCTCCTGGCTGATTTGGCAGCTTGGCCCCTGTGCAAAGATTCCTGTCTAAGGAAAGAAGTGTCTGTTTATAATCTCTATTTCTTTCCCCACTGTTTTCAGGCATATGGAAAAAATGTGGAATAAACAATGTTGAATAAATTTGCTGTGCAGTCGTCTTCATGATTTAATCGCAAACTCCTGGGGCTGCATTGTGCGTCGCCTGCATGAATGTTTTATCTCATGAGGCCTTTCAGGCTGCCACAGGAGTTGACTTAGCTGCTAAAACAAATCCCTGGAAAGGATTATTACCCCATGGCAAGAAGCCATTTGACTGTTTCTTGAAATACGCAATTCCAGTGGCTAGTTGTGGCTCTGTCCCCGTCCCCTCCAGGGTACAAGGGGAGGACGGCTGTGCTCGCTAAAGAGGAGGTCTCGAGCGCAGCTGCCGTGAGGGACAGTGCGGCTCCCATTAAAGCCAGGTTGTAGCTGCTTCACATGAGTCAATCCAAGAGGCAGCAAATGAGGTTCTCGAGTTTCCTCCTTTCTGATCCCTGTGTAGGATGTGGGTGCAGTCTGGGCACTGACTGTGCCCGTTGGAGGCCCCTGATGAGGATGGCAGGAGCAAGGCAGTTGCCTAGCACGTGGGAAGGAGTTTTCCTTCCTGAGGCTGGGCTAAAGGCAGGTTCCCCTGAAGGATGCGGTGGCTGCTGGGGGTCTCGGGGAGTCTTGTGTTTCCCAGTGCTTCTGCTGCGATGGTGGGGCCCAGGGCTGTGCTCAGGGCTCAGCTCTCCTTGCTGTTGGCTGTGTGGCATCTTCAGCTTGGTAACACGTTTCTTAGATATATTTGTCATTTTAGCAACACAGTTTCTCCACATTCCTCTCCCAAAAGATTTAACAAAAATCTATTTCCTTGCAGCTTTTGAGAGACAATTAAAGAAATAAGGGATATGCTGTGTGTATTCTGGGTGCTCAGTATATAACTTGTGATTCTTTGCTTAGGCACAAACTGAGACTGATGGAGATGGGCAGTTTATTGATGGGGAAGCAGGAAGAACCTGGAAAAAAGAACAAGATTTTAGATTCGGGTATCAAATTCAGGAATCAAAGGAAGGTCAAGGAACTAAGCATTTTTTTTCTACCAGGACTGATTACATATTAGCAGCTGGAGTTGGCATGTGTCAGAGATCTCTCTTGTTGCAGTCCCGCACCAGCAGCCATATGGTAGCCCTATAAAGAAGTTGCATGTTGGACAAGCTCCAGCTGTCTCTGCCTTCAGTTGAACTCTCATGCTCTTCCCCGCCATGTAGACAGATGCCCCTTTGCCCTCTTATTCATGTTTCATTGAGGCTTCCACAGAAGAAAAAGGGATGAGTTTCCTGGTGTTGGTATTGTGTTTTTTTCTCCAGATTCTTCACACAGGTTCTTACCAGCTTTAGAACTGATATGCTGGTAACATGTTGCATTGCAGACTAGCAGCCCCTCGCAAAGGGTTCTGAGTAACATAGCGTAGTGTAAACACGTGCAGCACCTAACAGAGCTCCCTTGGCAAGAACAGCAGCGTATCGGAGCAAAAACGTGTGTGCATCTGGAGGGGAAGGAGGCAAAAATGGCAAGGAAGGGTCTTGGATAAGGCTGAGGGCGGCTTTCGGAGCTGGCTTGATGAGGGAGGCCATGGAGACAGGTCCCTGCTGCTGGGCCCTGGCAGGATCCTCTCCTGGATGCGGAGCAGAGAGGACTCTCTGGACCATCCTTTCAGGGAAGGAACAGCTTGCACAGGAGGCCAAAGCGCTGTCAGACCATGCCAGGAGAGAGCTCCTGCTCTGCACGCTGGAGATGGAGTATCTGGTGGCCAAGGCCAGCAGTGTTGGAGAGGGAAGGTTGTCTGTTCATGGGGTGCTGAATAAAGGGCACATCTGCGTCCTGACCAGGTGTCTCTGAGGTGGAATAATGTGCTGGACTTGGTGTAAAGCTCAAATGCAGTCAGTGGAGCTTGGTAAAATTGCATCTTGGTGCACATTGTTTCCTGTGCTCCTTGTTTTCCATGAGTGTTGTGAACCCCTTGTTCTCTCCTGGGAGCTTTTGTCCTTCTGCCTGTGTGACCTGACCAGCCTCACATGCACTAAATGCTAATAAAATTTTCCAATCAAAGCACCTTAGTCCAGTTCTCACAGAACTGCATCCCCCTTCAGTGATTCCTCGGAATGGTCCTGGCAGTTTTGCTGGCATTGGAGCAGAGGGGCCGGTTTGCATCCCGTTTTCCATATGCCTGAGGAAGGCAGGGCTGCTGCATACTGTCTGGGGAGTCTTGGTGTCTACGTGCAGGTGGAATGAGTCTTGTGCTACCTATTTTGTGCGTGTAGTTTTCTAATATGTGAATCCATCTTTTTGTGTCAGCATTTGAATCCTCTCAAAAAGGATTAAAAATCTTAAGGAAACCTCTGTCTTGCAACAAGTATGGATGACTGAGAGCAGCAGAGAGGCCTATAGGGTAACAGGAAAACAAGGTTTTCCCTTGTAGTGCTGGCTGCAGGAGCTGACGTTACCTGGGCTTTAGCCGGGAAAGCCACGAGCACAACATGACTTGGTGAATCTGTCCCACCTGATGTCCCAGGTGATGTCTGATGCCCTTCGGTCCTGCGGCAAACTCATGTTTTAGTGATCTGGGTCTTTGCTGTCTAAATCTGTGTCGTTCTGATACCCTCAAACCGCTTTTGAAAGCGAACGCAGAGCAATGGGTTCACTTAGCTGCAGTCAGACAGAACTCCCCTGGCACCCGCTGTCGCTCATCTGGTGTTGCACATTATTCGGAGGCAGTCGAGTGGAGACGGCTTTGTAGAAGTTCACAGGAAGAAAACGAGGGCACCTCTCCAGGAGATGGTTCTGGCTCGTAGTGAGTTCTCCCAGATGAGACCGCTGCGGAGGGGAGCTGCTCAAAATGATTTTTGTTCCTTCTGCAAAGTTTCTTGTTACAGGTACCAAACCAAAATGAGTTTAGGAATAAATTGGAAAAGTTTTTAAAATCTTTTAGTCCTTTACATCTTTTTATGGCTGGTTGAAGTGGCATTTACAAGTTTTTGAAGCCTTGCCTGCTCAAATAATGATAAATAAAAATACACAGCAAGACCCCACAGTTTGGAAGTGAATTGCTGCTGTTCCCAGGATTTGTTTCTCTGCTAATTACAGAGAAGAAAGGGAAAATGAAAGGGTTAACCCAGATTACATCTAGAGATCACCAGGGGGTTCTGCCATGGATTTTAAGGGCAGCCATGAGGTGTGTGAGGCGCCCTCCCCTATTTTGTGCAAGAGAAGGAGGATTATTCTGACCTAGTCTTCCTCCTGAAGAAGCTTTGTGCGCCATCAAATTAAATGTCACTTCATAATTAGCCCTTAATTTGAAAAGAACATGGCATATGAGTCCGGTCAGTGACCTGAAGATCTGATCCAGCCCCCATTAATACTGAAGGGGATGTTTTGTGTAATAACAAACTGGCTCTGACCTCTCTCTGACATTCCCAGGTGTGTGTGTGTGTATGATTTTATATATGTGTAATGTATAAAATATATTTTTAACAGCCACTTGGGCTAGAGGATGTTTTTATATCTGCAATGTCTTTCTACATCCTTCACTGCGTAGGTGCTAAATATTTACTGTAATGATTGCATTTGCAGATGCAAACAGAACTAACCGTTGCCATTTTCTCATGTAGTTTCTATATTTTACATTTTTATTGCTTCCAATCTAAATTCCTCGACTAAGTGAACATGACTTCACTGGGTCAAATGAAATCAAACAAATAAGATGCTGCCCACACAAATTTGGGAGCCTTGGTCCTCTTCCCTCATCCCCTTTCCTGCGTTCTTGTATCTTACTAGAGTAATTTCTGGATCAATCATGTGCTTTCAGGGGCAGAATTAAAAAAAGACCTTTTGAATTCTACAGCATTTTGTGGCCTGCAGGCTGCATTTGCAGATAGCTTTGATTTCATGCCCATTGATGTTCAGCACTTGCTTTGGCTGCTCTGCGGCCCCGCTGGAAATAAGACATCGTCCCTGTTGCGCTCAAGCTGGGGCAGTGGACCAAGAGAGGAGAGCCCCTTCCTCGGTGCTCGCAGGCACAGGCTGTTAGTTCCTGGAAAGGGGATGTGGCCTCGTAGTTATGGTGACAGCAACAGCCACCGTGTGAGGTTCACTCGAGTTTGGATCACGCCTGTTCCCTGCATTCTGCCTCAGTTTCCCCTTTTGAATAACAAGAGTAGCATCTACCTCACAGCCTTATTCTCTAGGATGTTTAGTTCCGTAGATGAAATATGAAATATGTGTAGAAAAGAATATTTTACACCTTGTGGGGCCTCATCCTTTCTGGCCATAGGTGTGCTTCCTCCAGTGTCCCTCCCTGTTGCTCTGTGGTTGGACCAGGCAGGGTGAAATAGTGCTGAGGCTCCGGGAGGAAGGAGCAGGGAAGGGACAGCACGAGGGAGGCGATGAAGCGGCGGGACGTGGAGCCGGGGCACTGCCCTTCCCTGGGAGTAGCTGCAGTGAGGGGAGACCGCGCAGGCGCCCGCACAGCCCTGGGGCTCTCATGCTCCACTGGTTCCTTCCTCTGCCTCTTGCTTTTCCCCAGAGGTGCTGGGTTCCTAGGTGGGATTCCAGCTCTGCCTAGAAAAATAAATTCTGAGCTTCCACCACCAGAAGGATGGGCAACCTGGCCGTCAGGCTGGGCACCTCTGGCTCGGAACATCTCCCAGTGCTGCCAGTCCCAGCTTTTCCAACCCAGGGAGCGGGTTTCCCTGTGCCGGCACCCTGTTGTGCTGATGGTGGGAAGGGATTAAGCTCCAAAGGGTTAAAAGCAGTTCTCAAGGTTCGGTTTGAGGGAGACTTTCTTTGAGATGTGTGTGAAGGCCAGAGCCCCTCCGGGCAGGTGGGTGCGTGATTCCCCCCGCGGATCTGTGTGAGAAACGTTCCCAGCTTGGCCAGCCCCGCTGTGTGCGTGTCCAGGCAGCGTCTGGCACTCGTGCTGTGCCTGTCACCTCTGCTGATAAATCCGGCTGTCCCTGCAGGTCCTGGGGGCTTCCTTGGCACTGCAGCCTCATCCCAGGCTCTGTCCCGCATGGCCAGAGGCGGCGAGGGCTCATGCAGGGCCTGTTCCCTGGCTCCTTCCCGCTGCTCCTTCCCTTTGTGCTGCCGGGATGGGATCTCGCGTCCCCATGTCCCTCACTGCCCGGCAGGCTGGGTGGAGCAGCCCTCAGTGCCACTGCTGCGGATCCGTGTGTGCTCGGGAATGCCACATCACAGGCTGGGTATAAATAGCAGTGGTGATGCTGCAGTGTCCCGGGGAGCTAACCCGAAATTAGCGGGTGGTTCCAGAGTCCTCTGGAGGCGTTCCCAGGAGCGGAGGGAGCAGGGAAAGGAGAGCTCCATACTGTGCACTTGCCTGTTCAGCCCAGGCAGTCTGGGCTGGTGGAAGAAATCAGGTGCAGAGTAAAGTACGTTTACCAGCCTCATGCTCAGGGAGGAGGAGAGGAAGACTTGAATGACACCGTTGCGTGGATTGCAGACCACAGATAACCAAACCCTTTCTCACAAGAGCAATATTGAAGGCAGAAGGACCCCGTGTCGCCTACTGGGGCCACCAGCGGCTGCGCAGGTTGGTCTCTTAGAGGGTCGTCAGGCTCACACAGTGCAGGAGCCTTTTGTGAAAGAAGCTGAACTTGAAAGAGTTCAAGACCAAGTGCTTCAGTGTGTGACAGAAGAATGCAGACTAGTTAAAATGACCGTGTGGAACTTTTCCCCGAGGAAGTCAAGAGCAAGATTTATTGCAGAGTGTTTTGCCTGGAGTGTTTTGGTCTTCTCTCTGTTGGGGCAAATCCAGATTATTATTTCCTCTTAGTGCTTGGGCAGGAGCGGCAGCTGCCGTTCCCTTGTGTCCCTGCTGGCTGCCGCACATCCGTTGAGCAGGGCAGACCATTGCCTTCCTCCCGTATAACTCCTCAGGGATCCCTGAAGATCCCATGGGCAGATGGGAATGACGCAGAGAAGAGTCTGGCCCGATGATGCTCCTAATGTTACGTAAGAGCGGAAATCTCCGTGACTTTGTTCCTGGGAATGGTTGTGGCTACGGCAAGGAGCGTGGGGCCGGGTGGCCTGGAGCGCATGGGCTGCTGCTCATCCAGGAGCCCTTCAGCCCCAGCGCTGCTGCGGTCAGGGCTGGGATGCGTTACAGCCCGAACATCTGGCTTGGGTTTTTACAGGCATCGCTAGAGCGTCGTCTTCTCCCCAAGTGTTAAATTCCACAGAATACCGTAACTCTAGCCAAACCTAGAGGCTGACCTCTACGGCTGTGTGAAGCTCGAGCTTCACACGGCTGCTTGTGCAAGACTAGAAAGCAAACGCAGCGTTAGTCGTGATGCTGTTAGGGACTGTATGGGACTTGCGAGACTGTTATAACCCTTCCTCCTCCTCAGTTAATAACTCTTCCCCCATTTCCTCCTTAGAGATGTTGTGGCTATGGCTGAAAAAATATCATCAGACATTTAAATGTTGTTTCTGCCTTCTCTATTTCACTTCCTTATAGCTCTGCTGTGACGGTCTGGCGCTTGCTGAGGCTGAGGCGTATTCTCACAGTGGGGCAAATGGGCAGTCGCAGCGTGCGTTAGCTTTAAAGTTAAATTTCCCTCTGCTTTGGCTACCACCAGGATTGCTGGTTAGCACCTACAACTGTGGTGGTCTGCTTCCTTCAACTATGAAAATATATGGATATCTTACATATATTCTTTTCTTTATTAGCACAGGGACCTTAAAAGTACTGAGCGCTCTCTTCTCTTTCTTGTAATTGATTAACAGCTACAGCAGCAGGAGGGATCAGCTTGTGTCTTGGATTTACATGTGCCTTGCCTCAGGTGAGAATTACAACTGCCTCGCTGCTGAGACGGCAAATAACCAAACTGCAAAAGAGTCCTCATGCCAAAAGTGATGGAGATATTGAAATAAAATGTATTGACCCAGTGCAGCAGAACATCACTGAACGTTTGCTGTGCTTGGCTGATGCCAAGGCAATCACGGAATGGTCTTGTGTAAAACCTCTGGTCTTGGCTACTGGAACGTGCTGAGAAAGATGGTGCTCTTGGGCATGAACACCCTCAGCAGTAGGGGAAAATCACAAAATTATCTTGGCCGCGTTGATGGAATTCTAGTCCCTCATGAAGCAACCTGTCTTGGTACTTCTTTTTTCTCTTTTTTTTTTTTTTCCTCTCCTGGCTGAAGGGCCTCCTTCTCGGGAGCATGGAGTGGAGCTGAGCGATTCCATTCGCACAGCCCTTGCAGATATGTGATTATGCGCATAGTAGGATGAGGGTGAATCCATTTGGTGGGTCCTGGGCCTCTCCGATTTCCTCTGGAAGTGATTTCCCATGAGCTGAGACGGCACTTGCTAGAGCAGACAGAATTCTCACAACAGGGAGCCTCTTGAATGGGAACTTTTGTACAGGCGCAACACGAACAAAGCAAAATGATAAATTGACGTAAACGTGTCCGTCATCCCCCAAGGATGACTTGGTGTCATATTTACCAACAGACTCTGAGGTGAATTCTTCATCAGGAAAAATGGGTCTGTTATGCAAAGGCTTATTCTATAAAACAAAATTAAATACCTACAAACAGCAGGAAAATATAACAAGTTGTTCAATATAAATATGTTTAAATCAGTGAATGAAGGAGCCCAAAATAAATCAACAGCAGTCCAGACTTTTGCACTGTAAGTCAGAGGACATCTGAACAGAAGAGAGAAGTAAAGAATGTAAAATATTTTTCTCAGTTCGTCAGACACTAGAGTTGTTCCTAAGTGAAGTAGGGCTGGGGGAAGCTCTGTGTATCTGCACCACGTGTCAGAGCTTGGGTGTCACTGTGGTCCTGACCGTTCGGGCTTGTCCTGCACAGTATCTGTTTCTGTTTTATTAAACAAAGTCATAATTTATTCTCTGCAAGAGTGGAGGAAAGAAGAACAGGAAATAGTTGAGATGTCTCTGTGATGGTCTGCCTACAGTGATTGACTTTACCGAAGAGCAGAAAACATAGCGGGTAGGATGATGTGTGGAGGCTGCTCCTGACACACCAGCCTGCAGGCCTGGGGACGCTGGTGGCATCATGCATCTCAACCAGTCCCAACAGCTGCTGATTGTAGCAGTGGCAGCTCTGTTAGCACTTCCTGAGGTGTGGAAGGAAAAGGAAGGGGAATTGATGGCCCACCCTTCAATGGGAGCACTATCTCCTTTGGTACCGTGAGTGTGACGTTATTGGAGATCCCATATCTTCTCTCTAAACTAAGTTTGGTTCAGTTATTTGGATGTTTTATCCCAATATGCTCGTTCTGCAGGGAGAAACCTGCTCTTGCTGCCAAGGCAGTAGGAGGGGTGGAGGTGGTGGAAACTTCTCAGCCACCTCGACAGGTTCCCTGGCCCAGCTCTGTTGTTGGGTGATGGCAGGTCAGGTAACCCAGGTCAGCAAAGGTAGAATCATATGAGATGTTCTGTGCTATAAAGGGAAAAATACCCACAAAATCGATTTAATTGTGATTTTCAGAGCAATTTGGCATCCAGCAACCATTTCTGAGCCTGCCATGGCCCTAGCAAATGACGTAGGTGCCCAGAGCTGGCTGGGGCAAGTGGAGGTTTGGCTGCTTTGTAAGCTGTAGGCCTAACCCTGCTTTCAGATGTTGTAGTTTCCTTCTCTGTTAGTACAGCTTCAAAAAGATTAAAAATCAATTTTACAGGTCATCATTAATATGGGCTTTCAGTGTAAGATGTAAACCGAAGTTTACATCTTGAAAATAGGTCCAGCAGTTTCACTTTTGCATCCTAGGTGCTTAGTAAATACGTAAATAAACCACAGTGGGATTTTTTTTTTTTTTGCTTTTCAGTGAAAAAATACGTCACATAAAAGTTTGGGCTAGCTTCCTTTTTAGTTAGTTTATTTTGGGGGGGGAAACATGCCTGCTCTGGGTCCTAGCCATGTCCCTTTAAGCCTTGCAGCCTTCCCGCGCATCCCCTCAAGCTGCCTCTTCCCTAGGGGCCATGGCCATTGTCAAGGGCAGCTGCATTTGCTTATTACAAGAACCTCAGTCATTAGTAGCATCAAACAAAGCAAAGCTCGTACTAGAACCCCAGATTACAATTATAAATTAATACAAATTTCTTTTTAAGTGTGGTAGCAGGGTGGGCCTGGGGCTGCATTCACCCTAGGGGCTGCTACTTGCACATGTTTTGTTTTTCCCAACAGATTGCCTTCCCTGCTAGGTGGAAGGCTGAGGAATGCCTCGTGCCTTCGCCACCCAGGAGCGAGCTCATCTTATTTATTTTCCTGCTGAATGGATGTGGGAATAGAGCATGTGTGGGAATGCGTGCCCTTCTCGACACACATGCACCAGCGCATTGCACTAAAGCAAACCCAGTATCTTGCACACAGAGCTGATTGAATTTCAGATTTTCCTCTATATGGCAGGTTCCAATATTTCAGAAGGCCCTTCCACCCCACAACAGGACTAGCTGGCTAGCTCTAATTAGCAGGAATGGGGGTTCTAATGTGATGGATGAATCACTGCTTCTAATCGTCGCGATGAGTTATGTGAGTCGGAGCAGTTGGGGAGCTGCAGCTCTTAAGGTCAGATTCCTTTTTGCAACATGATTCCATATCTGTTTAGGCCATAGTTTCTTTTTTTTTTTAAATCACAGTATTTATGCCTTTCAAAATCAGGGTTATTGCTACAGATAATTGATGCCCAGAGCTAATACATTCATATGCTTATGCAGTAACTAGGACAACAGAAAGGGAGAAGCCAGCAATGCAACGTAAGCCTTGGTCGGGGTCCAGGACAGGGCACTCTTGTGCTAAGGGGAAAGGCTGAACTGACTTGTTCCTGCTCCATCGTTCTGGGTCACGGGGGCTCTGCTTCCCGCCCAGAGTGGAGAGAGGGGATATAATGTCTTTGATCCTCTCCTTTTGGTATCATATTCTAACAGGGTAGTGGGATTTCTTATATATAAGCACATGTAAATTCCAGGAGAGGAGGAGTTCCCCTGCATCAGAGCTGGATACAACTTTCTAGGCAAGTTTCCAAGACTGGAGTGTTGCTGAATGCTTGGGAGGAACTCAGTGCTGCCATTTCTCTGGGAGATGTTAATGAGAGGAAGGGGGAGAGGCGGCTGGTTTCCTTAGGAACACGAGGACCTTGATCACTGCAGTTTTTCAGTCTTTATATTGGCTGCCTGTAATGTTTTATATTGATTTCGAGATTCTTTTCCATTCATGGTGCTGAAGTAATTAAGAGACTTGTGGGCATCTTGCTAGTATCCTGTCATCTGATAATGTATGTTATGTTTAAAATCCTAGAATTGGCTGGTATGTCCAGGTTGGTTATCACAACAGATTATAACCATACTTCTTTCAAGCAGAATCGATTTTGTTCTGTAACATCTGTGCTGGTCAGTCTTATTAATAACAGCTTAAATAGCTGCTATATTTCTCCTTTAAGTACTCTGAGCACAGTTAGTTTTGCTTCCGTGTAATAGCCAGGTTTCCTGTGGCTTTTAGGTGGATACTGAGGTTGCAAGTGCTTTTTCTCTTGGTAAGAGCTCAGAAATAAAGGCAGAATCACAAGCCAGCAGCAGGAAAGTATCGCTTGCAATGGAAGACTTAACCCCCATCTCCTGTAGTTGCTGCAATGTAAAATTGATGCTTCTGGGTCAGTGAGAGCTTTTGTTGCTACGTGACACTTTGGTAACAGAGCCGCTCTCGCTTTGTCCCGGGCAGCCTCGTGTCCCCGTCGCCGGGGAGCGAGGCCTGACAGCCCTGAGGAGGCCGGACCTGATGCTGCAGCCTGGGGCTGTCGTCGCTCCGGCCGCTGCAGGAAGGGAGAGTTTGGGAGCTGCGAGGCGCTGCTGTGACCTTGTCTTTGGCACAGAGGGACATCCTGCTTCCAGAGGATGCCCCAGCCCAGTGGAACGTCTCTGATGTTCCCATTTCATTAGCTTAAATGCCCAAAGTCCTGGGAATGCTGGAGGCTCAGGACCCAGAGCGACCTTGTGACTCAGGTCCTAGATCAACATCCCTATTCACCTTCTAAATAGGTGGCCCTTTAATGAATAGCGAGAGAGCTTTGGCACAGTGAGGAACCAGCCGTACTTTTGATGAGAGGGCTCCTAGGTGGTGTCAGCTCTAACGTGCTGACAGCTGGACCCCATTCCTCTGTTGCTGTGTGGCATCAATGTCACATTTGATACCTGAGCAGTAAAACTGCACATCCTACTTGCAATGCCTTCCCACTTTCCCCTGCACAAATGGGGCAAGAAAGGGCCTTTTGGAACCAGACTTCCTCAGGATCAAGCACTGCTGCAGTCAGCATCAAACCAGCTCTGAAATGGACCTCAAGCAGGACCCAAATCAGCCCGAGCGCTGGCAGTGCTGGTGGCAGCCGGGCCACAACTCCTGCTTGTAGCGCTCTCCCTGCGGCTCCACACGGCTCGGACAGGGTGTGCAGAGCTGGGTTATCGCATCTTTTCTTCACTTCACATAGTCCTGCATGAAAAATACCCATTTCTTCTCTGATTTTCTCTTCCCAGCCACACAATCTGTGACTGCTGTTCTTCCTCCTTACATGTAGAAACTGTCACTTAAGTCTTTGCACAAACAGCTGTGCTTATGTAACCCCAGATGTGATTTTAAAACATATCACAACTCTTACGCAAACCTTTTTGTAGAACAGACTATTTGCAGTTTAACTTGGTTCAACTTGAAGCAGATTAAAATTAACCTAAAATAAGAGGCTTTTGTTGAAACCAAAGGATCCGGCCATAGGTTTGCACCTGTTTAAATCAATGAGACCAAAATATTGTAATTTCCCCGTACTTGGAAAAACATGTATTTCTTCATTTTCCCTTAAGGTCTAAATAATATTGATGACTTCAGATCAGTTATTGTAACTACCTCATTTTTGGCCTCACTCCTAACTGCTGTCTTCCTGCCAGTTTTCTAAAATGTACCAGAAACTGTCGAGGACCTCAGTATCCCAAAACTTTTCCAGGGCATTAGGCATAGCTCTAGGAGCTTTCTCAGCAGCTAAAGCAGTGCAGCACTAATTTAAAGCTTATTGAAAAAGTTTTACTGATTAAATCTATCGGCTATACAGACTGCCCATACTGTACAAATAATTCTCTGGGTGAGCTTTAGAAGTTCAGGATTTTGATAAGCACTGAAGTCTACAGTGACTTTTAACCAAAGCCTCAGCACCTTTTTCAGCTGCAGCAGTTGCAGGAACAGCTTGTTGCTGCATTTCTTTACTTATGTTTGCAACAGCAAAGCTGAGAGATATGTGAACTTGAGTAAAAAGGAAAAATATAACTGAACATTATGCAATACAAACTAATGCTGACCATAGGCTCTAGCTCAAAGGTTAGGGCTGTGGCTTTTTCTGCCACCAGGCTGTAGTCCCAATCTTTCACAGCTTTGGTTTCTGAAAAAGCTGTCCTGTACCTGCTTGCTGAAGGCGCAGTTCTTAGGAAGACTGGCTTCACTCTCGCACTGGTTCTTCTCTGGCAATGTTAGTGTAAATTCTTTGCATTGCAGCAAAATACATTGTGCTCAGACACTGCAGAAACTCACTGCTGGAGGAATGTAGGTTGAAATAGGTTGTATAGTCTGCAAAACTCTATTTTATCTTTGATTCTGCTCATTTTTTGAACGGTAACCTTGCTTCAGAAGGCTTATCCATCAGATCTTCCAACAGGAGAGGCATTTATTGGAGCAGAAGTTTCACCAAGTGACTGTTTCATTATGTGAATATTAAGGAAAACGCTGAAGGTTGTTGTGTTCTCTCTCTCGATTGGAAAGAAAATCACGCTGATGGTTGACACCCTGCTTCAGATTTGCTGGGTTTTGTTTTGTTTGCAGATAGTGGAGGATCTTACTATGAGTAGTTTTAGGAAAAGATTTGAAACATTAAGTTGTGAGAATAATGGGTGGAAGACCAGAATTTGTATGGATGTTTCCAGCTGACTTTACTATAGGTGTCAAATCAAGATTCTGCCAACGTATTGAGGAGCAAAGGGCCCCTCTCTCACTCAGAAAAACCTCCTCAGGTATGAATCCAGGTCCTTGTCTTACAGAAGGTTGTGTTGGGGACAGATTTCACCAAAAAGTCTAGAAAAGCTGACACCGCCGTGCTGAGCTAATGAATAAACTGTTTTGCTAGAAGATAGAAGGTCTGAGATCTTAAGGAAGATAATTGATAGGACCACTGGTTTTCTGCCCAGGAAAATTAGAGAAGTGTGCTGGTATCCTCTTCCTTCTGTAGTGCTTCCTAAGCTCATAGGGTCAGTGTTGATCACTGCAAATGCCTTAACTATGTCTAACTATGTCCATTTTGGCAAACTGCTTTAATTTCTTTATATCTCATTTCAAGAGAAATGTGTACCTATTGTTAGCAGTGTTGTCATTTTGTTTTTTTTTCTTGCTGTATTTGTACTTTGAAATTCCTTTGCAGAGGACGGATTGCTGTAAAAGCTGAGTTACTGGCACGACTAATGCCTTGAATACCTTTGCTGAAAGGCTTGAAACACATGCGACTCTTCATTTATCTTTTTTCTTGTATTGTCATGAAATTTAAACAATTCCCAAGTGACAGGACAAAGTTCATAGTCATTCCAGTAGCTGGTGTTACCGCTGAGTAATAATACCTAATTTTATCTCCTCTCTTCTCCACCTCGATTGCAGATAAGATACTTCCTTCTTCATTACAGTGGAACAAGATGTGAATAGAGTTCAATACTACATTACCCTACGCCTGGGAAACGTCACGGAGAAAAGAGCACAGTTGGCTCATGCTTTTAGCTGTCAGCATGTTGATGGTGTCAATGAGAGGCCAAAGGAAAAGTGGAAACAGGGATTCTTAAGAGCATCTGCTTTACATGGAATGAGGGAAGCTATAAATCTCTTGGAGAAACTTCTCATTTCTGGTGTACATTATGTAGAGGGTTTGGGGATTTTTTCTCAGAAAAAAAAAGTCATTTCTCTGCCATGCAGACAGTTCAGAAGCAAACTGTTAGCCCTGGGAGATGGTTCACAAAAGTCAATTGTACATCTTACCAAACCTTTAAAAAACACCAGGTGACAATGCAGGGCATGGGAAGAATAACCTGTGAGATCCTGTGCTGGCCACACAATTGTGCACAAGGCTTGTTTAGGTAGACAGTGATTGAAGACAGGACAGGACTGAAGTTCTGGGTGGTGAGTCTGGGCGTTTAGAACATCCTGACTCATTGGCATTACCTGGCATAAACATTCATATCGTTTGTGTTGGGCCTTGGGACATCAGAGCGTGTGTCTCGATTCCGCCACTTATGTGATAAAGCCAAACCTACATTACTGAATGTGAATGAGTGTTTTAAATCTGTTAATCTGAAGTGTTTTTAAGGAAAGACAGTTGGAAAATGTGGTTCCCCTGCTACTCCTTTTCTGCTGAATTTGGAGGGTGGCGGTGGGTGGTGTGATGACTCAAAAGGAAGTGGCAGATCGGAGAGGCTTTTTTATGAACTGTGCTCTTAGTGTTTTGAATGCCAGGTGGGAGTCAGCAAAAAGCTCCCCTCAAGGAAAGGAGCATTTCCCCTGCGCCTCTGAAGCAGGTAGTTTCTATGGCCTTGTAGTTCAGCTGCTCTTTTGTTTTGGTTTTCCATCGCTAAGCTTTACTTGCCAGCCTGAGGCTACTAAAGCAGAAAAATGATATTGCAGGTAGGACTCCCTACATCCTGCCCTTGGCATGCAAAGAAAGAAGGAAGGAACGTGCTCAGGTTTACTGGCTTTGCCAGTGTCTTGAGATGATGTTTCTGTGATTTCTGTGGTTAATTTAACCTGGAATAGTTTTGAAGAGCTCCGTTTCCACACTGTGTCCAAGCAGCTCTCTCAAAGGTGTCTGCTTCCTTAAGGACTATTTAAGCTACCCCATGAAACGTAGACATGAGTAGAAGCTTTAAGATCTCATGAGTAGAAGCTTTAAGCATGGCATTTAAATTCAGACAGTGCTTGTTCATAGCTGTGTGTTGGAGCCTCACAAAACAAAATAGATTGTGTTAAGAGAACAATAAAATTAACTCTTGACACAAAAGAACAATGACTTTCTAATCAAGGCAAAACATTTTTTTTCCCTGAACAATCCTGTGTATTTTTGTGGAGTGGGTAATTCCCTTATGGGGGGCTAGTCATGTTGATTTAAGAAGCTTAGTCTCTAGAAACAATACACAAGAAAGACAAAGAGTAAAAATAAACAGGGCTCTCAGGAGAGAAGCAAGTGAGAAAAAAAGTCTCTTGACACTTCCTTTGAAATTCTTTGCCCAAACAAAAGTCTTGGACAATTGAAGAGAGGGAAAGTGTACAGGGGATTAGAGGATAGAGTGGAGATGTGTATGTGCTTGTGTGGATGTTAACACAAAAAATACAAGTCTTGATATAAACTGCAGATCTTGTGGTTTCTCTGAACGCAGAATCCTTGTCAGCCAGTCGGGTTGCTGATCGCTAGCACGTGTGGAGCCGTTTGTGCTCTTTCTGAAAGCAGCAATTCCAGCAACTAGTGCAGTAGAAAAGCAGCAACCCTAATTCTTGGCCAATCCAAATGCAGCTGACTCACGTGAAAGCCCTTTCCAAGCTGCCTTGCTGACAAGGAGGTGAGGACCCTGCATGAAACTCAGTGCTCCAAAAGCAGAGAAAGGAAGGCAGGAAAGAGCAGGGGGTTCTGGCAGACCTCCTGCAAGAGAAAGGAGGGCAGTCAAGTGCCTCTGTCTTTGGAGAGACCTCCCTGAACTGGTCTCATGGGGCCAGTGGGTGCTCCCTGTCCCCAGGAGACCTGAGGCTGTCCCACCAGCAGAGCAGCCTCCTCCTGGCTTGTTGGTCACCAAGAACAGCAGTGCTGCATGTGCTTCCCTCTACCATTAAACGGGGAGAAAACATGGTTTCATGTGTTGCAAAGTCAAAGCAAGGACTAAGCCAAAGCAAGGATGTCATAACTGGATTTATCCAAGAGTAAGGAAAAGAAAGTGGGGCACAGAAATCCAGACCAAGGTATGTGCATATATTTCCAGGCAGTGCCATCATAGCTCTCCTACCATCTCAAAAACACATCCAAGTGTTGGTTTAGGACAAAGTTATTTCTCCTCAGGGCCACGCTCAGTCACAGGTTAAATTTTAAACAAGCTTTGTCTCCCAGACATCACTGAGCTGTAGATCGAATTATATTGTGGGGTGGCTTATGCCAGGACAGTATTTGGAGCGGTGCGGGAGCAAACGCCAACTGGCTGGTGCCGCCCTCCCTCCTTTCCACGTCTGCATTTCTGCTTCACCCATCATCTTTATTCTTTCTGGTGTTTCTGGGAAAGGCTGAAGGAAAAGGGAATTTGGATGCTAAGAAGGAAATTGTCACTTGTGCTGTATGTCTCTTTACAGGGCATTTTGGTGGCTGTCTGTAGATAGGCATCTCCAGGTGAAAAATTTATATAGGTATCATGAAACCATTTTGATGAGGGCAGGAGGCTCCAGTGTCTGTAACGTGCCTATGTCCACACTTAACTGTGCAATAATTCTTTACTTTGTTATCCAGTTCCTGATTGATGACCCCCTCAGAATTACATTAAAAGACTTTTTGTTTCTGCCTATTTAAGTATGATCCAGGTTACATTTGTTTTACAGAAGGGTTTGAAATGCTCTAATGTTGTGGAGAGAGTTTGTTTGAACCACTCCATCCCTTTTGCATTAAGCAACCTTTGAGATTTTTCCCTTCCTTGCAAATTAAAAGTGATTTATTAACATATTGCAGGAAAGATAAAACCGAAAAGCACTTAAGACAGTTTTTCCTGTAGTAACCGTGCGGTTATTTTGTGGTTTCAGCATTCAGATTTCAGAAATTAATTTTTTTGAAGTAAATGAACGTAATTATTGAATAAAATTCCTGGAAAATAGAAAAAATAGCATTTTTTATGATGGAAGAAAGATGTATCTTAGAAATCGTGGTACTTAGTTGGGGAATAGAAGGCTTATTTTATTAACATAGGATTTATGAAATATTTTTATGAATATAGCATATTATTTAATGTAAAACATCTGATTTTTGAAAGGCACAGCAGGATAATGGGAAGGTTTGTGAGTCTGGAAGTGTCATTAATCATCTTGACTGTGAATAGTGACTGCCACCAGCTCCCTGCCTAAGGTGCCGGGAGCATCATAATGTACGTGGGCACCCTGCACCCAGGAGCAGGGGTGAGATCCCCTTGGATTTGTGGCATCCCCGCACGCATGCTGCAGGCCTGCCGGAGTCCTGCCCTCGGGATGACGTTCGGCTGTGTGACAGTGTGACAGTTCCTTTGTCATTGGCAGCGTTGCCGGCAGCGTCGCGCAAGGGATGAGATAAAGCTGCCGTCCAGGCCGGCTCCGCTGCATTCAGCGCTGACAGGGCGTCAGGAGCCCCGCCATGAAAGGGATGTAAATGAGCTCCGTGTTAATGAAGCAGCAATCCCATCAGGAGGAAAGGAGCTGTCACCTTTAAGGTTGAGGTCAACACTTCTTAATTCTTTAGAATTATTCCAATTCAATCAGCATGTGCATTTCAAACGGAGATCGATCCTCTCTTGCACGGTGCTAAGGAGGCAGCTCGCAGACAGGGGCAGTGCAGTTTGCGTTGTCTCGGGTGGCTAATGCAGCCTGGGCAGCTGCACTGATAATCCCCTTAGCGTGTCACTGCATCTGGCCGGTGCAGCTGGCCCACCGAACACACGTTTTGCTGACACCTTTGCAGGCTGCAAAGGCCTTGTGCATTTTGTGGCATTTAGGTGCCCCGCAGGAGCACATCCTGGCACCACGTGGCACCTCAGCACCACATGGCTGAGATAGTGCTGGACTCTGGGAAGTTCATCATCTCTTTCCTTGGACGAGGGTGCCCATTTCTGATGGTACGACAGGGTCCTGTCTCCTTCAGTTTCTCCCAGAGAGCTCTCCCATTCTAATGGAATTAAACAGACGTTATTCTTGTTGTCACCCAGTTTCCGTGTTCGGAGCTTTCAGATATTTGTAGAACAGATATTTGCTGCAGATTCTTCATGGCCACCTGAATCGACCTTTAAAAATGTATGGTCATGCACAGCTTTACAGCTGTCTTTAATAAATAAAGAGGCTCTCTATGGTTTCTGTATTTAGCAGACTAAATTTAGCGCAACTAAAATTTGCTTTTTCTCTTGTTGTCCCAGTTGCTAAAAGGCAGGACCTAAGACTCATAACAGAGGAAGCAACATACAGACGTTTATGCATCAACACAAACTGCCATATGTTGCTCTCCAAAGCAATAAGTCAAACCACGAGGGGTTTGGATTCCCAGCTGGAGGGATCCAAGAGTCACAAGAAAAGTACCAGAGGAGGCAGCAGCCGTTTCCCACGTGGGCATTTTGCGTGGCCTCTGGGGACTGTCCTGGGGAAAGTCAAGAGAAAATAACAGCTCCCTGACGGGTACATTTGCAAGGACTGCAGTGTCATACAGGTCCCACTCAAACCAAGAGGTGGTCTTGGTGAGCCAGAATGCTGCTTTTACCAAAACTTAAAAGCCAGCAGGTGTCGGAATCGCACTCTGGCACCTAGCCTAGGTGATGTATTTCCAGTGGAGGCCTTTACACAGGGCATGCCGGCAGGGGCTTGTCTTGGTGGATCATCTTGAAGGAAACTTTGATTTCTTAGAAAGGGAATTAAAGAATAGGTAAAATGGGCATTAAGTGTTTTCTAGTGACATCACATGCTTAGCACTTTCCGTGTGGTTTCCTGGTGTTTTGTTTCACCTACATTCTTTCTTTAGTGGAGGCCAACAGCAGGAACAAGCACCTGCTCTTGGCACGAATGCTCGTCTCTGAGTGCTGGGATGCGTTGGGTTGTGATCTGCCCTTTCTATGGAGTCTTTTATTGTTTTTCAGTGTTTGGTTAAGTTCCTTGAAGACACTTCACTTTTCGGTTTGCTGCCCCTCCTCAGCTCCCCGTCTGCTCTGTCTGCCTAAGGCTCGCAGCAGTTTGCACTGCATATAGTAGGGATTTCACTCTGGTAAAACAGAACCGGGTTTCGGTCTGGCTGCTGATGGTTGTAACCAAAATCAGTCCCTCAGCATGGATGAGACCTAGCTGAGATCTAAGCCTTTTCTGTGCTTAAATGCAGAAAGCAGGAGGAATCTGTGAAGAGTCACTGCCGGCTGCCTTGTGCTGCAGCAGGTATGAGTTTTGCTTTGCAAATTGGAGAAGCCCCCTGTACCCTGGGGAAAGAGCAGTGAAAATGAGCCCAGGAAAGGGAAGGTCTTTAGCCTGCTGGGGAAAGATACTGGAGTTTATAGCTTCCTCACTGCCCAGCTACCCTGTACTCAGTTTAAGGGTAAACAAGCTGCTATTTTGACAGGAATAAACTGTAGAGTTAGGTTGAACAAAACTTGAACGATGGGGAAAGCTTCACACTGAATCCTTGACAGCACCCATCTTGCTTTTGCCTATCTTCAAGAGAAGCCCTCTCGAAGCTCTCCCCCGTGCGATACCAAGCCGTGCTTCTCTTGCATGAGCTCGCCGCGCAATTAACGCCTCTGCTGGCGCTCGTGGCCGCAGCGGAGTCAGCCACAGGATGCGACGGCGAAACCCGGAGCCTCTTGTCGCCACCTTCACAGTCTAAACATGAGTGTGCACGGCCACAGGTTGGGGTAGCAGGGTCTCCCGTCCCCTGGGCCTGCAACACAAGCTGTAAGGGAGGCTAGAAATCCATCTAGGCAGAGCAGGGCAGCCCTGTCCTGCCCTGTCCTGGGCAACTTAATGAACTCAGTGCGGGGTACGTGACGGGTGACGGGGTAATGTTTAGAGCTGCGGGTCCCTGGTTAGGGGCTGCCTTGCAGGTTGTTAGTGTCGGTGTTGTGAGGAGGCGGTGCAGGGAGCTGGGGTGGCCCAAAGGGAATTACTTCATTCTCAGGTGGCCGTTCGGGCTGTCCTGGCTCTGTGCTCTGAGGTCCCACGGCTGGAGCAGCGGGAAAGGGGGACGCCGGAATGCGCTGCCGGCACCTGGGCTTGGCTGTCACTGCTCCTGGGATCACACCCTTATTTCTATCTGATATTTCTTTAATAGCCAGACCAGTAAGTTGTGTTTAATACTAAACCATAGGACAGTGTTTAGTGGCTGCAGTGATCAAAACAGACTGAAACAGGAAGATGGGCCCTTTCCAGGCCTGGGAAGGAGGATTCCCCAAAGCATGGAGAGCAGGAGACTTGACCTGGGTTGGTAATAGAAAGGAAAGTGTTTCAATCCCAGTTTTACTCCTTCTCTCCTTATCCACCATCTGTGGTGCATTTAAAATACCTTAACTTGGTACATGGCTCAAAGGGAAAAGTTTTTAATAAAGGATGCTGTGCTGAGGTGATAGCTGACGGAGCAGGGGAGAACCACGAGCTCGTTTCTGCACAGGAAGGCTGCAACAAACCCTCTGGAAAAGATACTGTCTTCCATTCAACTCCCTGAGCTCTGAGAATAATTTTTATAAATGTTTATCCCTAAAGAACCCTATTTTGGTATCATCCCTCTTGTATTTTCTATATGGAAGACCAACCCTTTAAAATAAAGCAGATAGCTAAATACGATTTTGTATGCACATTTTGCCTTTAAGTTGGCTTCTGCCCTTGTTGTGCTTAGGTATGCAAATTGGCTGTTTTTTTCTGTGAACAGTCAGCTATTTAGACAGTAACTGTGTGAAAAAACATCCACAAATGGAGTCTATTTCTTACAATCCAGGACCTCACACTTTATTTTGTATAAGTAAAATTGGTTACTGTTTTAATACAAAACTGAGTTAAAACAGGCATTTATTTAATTGGCAGAACTTGAAAGTCCAGCTTTATTTATGGAGGGAATTCCGAGCATCTGAATGGATGCACCACAAGCCATTGGCAATCCCAGACTGTTGCTTTTATTAAATTCTGGGGTATTTTTCCACTCTAAATATTTTATTACAAATAAAAGCCCTGCTATGTGTGAGTGCTCAGTAACTGGCAATCAGCTGGGATCACAGATGCGGTTAGGACTCTTGCAAAGGCTAAATTCAATCCAGTGTGTAAACTCCGTAGATGAAGTGTTAAATCAGTTATTTGCTTTGGCCCAGCACATGGCAGTGGGGGGGCCTGCGCTTTGGTAGCCAGTTTAGGGGTTTGTTCTTTGAACCGGGGGAGATGTTTAGTGGGAATGTAGCAGCAGCGTCCGAGGTGGCCGAAGATGCTGCTGCACTTGGATGGAGGTTTCCTGTGCTGGCAGATGGGCTGAATGTTGGGAGCGGGAGCTCCAAAGGCAGCTCCTGGTACGAATTCCTTGGCTAGGCAGGAGGTGCTGCTCTGCAGCCCCGACGAAAAGGAAAACAGGAGAAAATGGAGACTTGCACGGGCAGGCTGCAAATGCTGCAGGCGGCGCAGCGGCCTGTAGAGTCAGTGTCCCCAGTGCCAGCGCCGTCCTCAAGCTGGGATGGGGGCCAAAGCCATAAATAACCCAAACTCCAAGCGTGCAGGTACCAAGGAGCCTGCTCTGAAAACAGCTGTGCCGATATTTAGAGGTTGGAGGACTATCCTGGTTAGCAGGGTCCTGTCAAGCTCCTTGCAATGCAGTTTGGCACAAGGAAGCAACCTGCAGCCTTGCTCCGGGGCTGCCGGGGAGGAGGCTGGTTGGATAAGCAGGACCTGCTTTACTTCCCGCAGCAGCGCGGATCCCTTCACTTGAGGTGGAGGGAGCTCAAACTCCAGCTGCTTCTCATTTGAAAACATCAGGAGGCTTGGAGCGAGCTGCGCTGATGGCAAAGCCGCTTTTCACAAAACTAAAATTTCAGTAGCTTCTTTTTCCATCCATTTGTACCTCTGTAAAGAAAGAGCACGAGGGCACCAAAGCCGTCCTTGTAGCTTTGCCCGGCCATATCCATGAATCAGGAGCAGCCCTGCGAGTCCATCTGCAATAACCCTGCCCAACCACACAAATCTGCCCCTTCTAGAGCTCCTGGTCCTTCCAGGCTGCCCCGTCCCGAGCGCGGACCCTGCGTGTCCTCGGGCGCACGAGGGGTCCCGCCGTGTCCCTGGGA